>QNUK01000818.1:225000-226923 GCA_013621035.1 Clarias magur | reverse complement strand
AACACACCTCTGCAAATCCCTTCGTGCTCCTCTCCTCCATCTGACTCATCCCCACTTCCAGGAGCTCATCATTTTTTTCAATTTTAGCCCGGCTGCCGAGTAATGTCCTCCTTTTATTGCTAATCTATACTCTTAATCTGGCCGGCACCAATGCGCTCCAGGCTCGATCAATAGAGCGCTATTGCTGGGAAAAGTCCACAGGGGCTGATAACGAGAGCAACGCCCTGAGGGTTAACCCCTCTCACACTTGCGCATACACGCAGCGTAACACACAAAATATCTGCAGGGTTAACTTAAAACACATGTACACACACCTGCAGGGCTAAAGCCTCGTACGCATACAGTACACATACACCTGCAAGGAGAACACACAACGAAATGCAGGGCTTACTTCTAACACACACACACACACACACACACACACACACACACACACACACACACACACACACACACACACACCTACAATATTAATATCACACATGCAGTATTATAACATTATTACATATGGCAGTGGTTTAATTGTCTTTTCAAAAATTTTATTTAAAAAAAGTGCAAAATATAATAGTGAAGTCAGTCTAAAATTGTAGGTTAAATTAGACGTTCATCAGAAAAACATTAAGGAAAAACTAAAGTAATTAAATTTCTATGGCAGAAATAGATGAATTGTTAAGTAAAAAAACAAACAAACAAACAAACAAACAAAAAAAAACGCACAAAAGAACATTATCTATGGAGGACCCATTTAAAAGGGAGCCTTTTATGGAAATGAAAAAGGGTCAAAATGTGCTGTTATGTGAGAGATTCTGTAAGAGACATTGTGTGTGGAAATTATAGAGATGTTTTTTTAAAGTTATTTACCTTTATAAGCCACAAAATGACTTTTAACATTGGACATTTTGTGGAATTCAGAAAAGGTCAAGATGAGAGATAATATGCACAAGAATATCAATAGGTGTTTTCAGGTTAAACAAGTTCGATATTATGCAGGAAGACTATAGAGTTACTGTACCCTGTAGGAGGTCACCATTGTTTCAATAGGAATTATTTACTGGAAACCAAAAAGAGTCAAAAAGTGTGTTTAGGTTAAACAAGACAGATATTATGTTTGAAAACTATAGAGATATTTGGTGAGAAGATGGTTTTAATAAAAGTTTTTCTTTTTTTTTTTTTGGAAATCGAAAAGGGTCAAAAGGTGCTTAGTTGGTGCTATGTAAGGTTTACAAAACATTAGGTTTAAACCAAATGCACCTAGCAGGTCATGCCTTAATTCTTGCTGTTTGTGTTGTGTGCCCTTTCCACGTTGCAATATAATTGATTTATGCTGTGAGATTTATCTTCTATGTAACAGGTCATATTATGGCTGTATATTCTGCTTAGGGCTTCTCTTAGTATATGCATGTTTTTTTTTTTTCTTCTTTAGCATTTATGTGAGAAGGGATGGCCAGTTAAAATTTCCCAGCATGTAAGGCTTGTTTTTATAGCAGAGGTTACAAGCTTGGCATTTTTTTATTGATCACATAAATTCCTCTGCATATAAGACATTATTGATCTATTGTTACATTGTTTTGAAGGTGTGTTTGAGTGTGTGTGTGTGTGTGTGTGTGTGTGTGAGAGATAGAGAGAGAAGGAGAAAATGGAGAGGAGGCAGATGTGTGATCTGGTGTTATTTTTTGACAGTACTGCATAGGTGTATATGGAAACGGCAGAATGGTCCGCGGTGACAGGTGTGTGTGAAATGAGGCTAGACGCCACGGAGACGTGGAGCGCGCTCATCCCGAAATGGTCACCTGTCATTAACCTGGAATCTGTTGAGCTCTTAAAAAACGCAACAATCGTCAATTCTTACGGCACAGTTCGGATTAAAAAGAAGAAACGGTGCATGTTTTCTGCAGTGGAATTGCACACAGTTGTTAAAGTTGA
>QNUK01000818.1:212500-220000 GCA_013621035.1 Clarias magur | reverse complement strand
TTTTTCACTCAGAAGTCAATACTGAACTCATCAAACACCTTCACTATTAAACCCTCTAATCAGGCTGCGTGACTCGCCTCTAATTGGGCAGCGGCTAACACACGCTCCTTTTGAGCCCTGTTTGCTAGCGTTAGCACCAGTGGCTAACATGATGGGATCAGTGACAGAGGGTTACACACGTAGAAATAACTGAACATGCTAATAACGCGTCTAACAAATCAGCGCGCCTCAGCAGCCTGAGGTAAACCCGAGGCGTCAACCCGTTCGACTGTAGACTCAGACTGCATGCTTTTCTCCGGGTATTTTTTGCTGATCTGGCTATTCTTTCCACCCAATGCTCCCCTAAACCGTCTGGAAAAAAAAAAAAAAAAAAGAAACAAAAGAAGCGAATCTATCGATTTCTGTCCAACTACAGATCGTTCTTTCCCTCTCGTCCTAATCGGAGGTGGTTAAACGTTTCAGTTTTATTTTATTTCATTTTTTTCCCCCGCCGTTGGAGAGGGTTCACACACTGCTAAAGCTTTAGCATCCACGCAAACCGTAAAGCAGAATTAAGCAGATGTGAATCCCATTTGCACTCCAGAGGCAGCTGTGTGAGGAACTTACAATATTACAATCTGACCGAAATATGATTTAGCTTTTGTTTAAATGTAAAAATATTTTTAAATAAACAAACAAACAAATAAATAAATAAATGAATAAATAAATAACTACATACACGGTCCGAGAGAAAAGACTGGAAGGCAAAGGAAAGACAGAGTGAGAAAGAAAGAATGAGAGGAAGAGAAAGTGAGAAGTGATGCATTAGGAGAGACGATGCTAGAGGGAGATCAGGTGAGACCGAGTGATAGAGGGACAGTCAATGTGAGAGAGACATGAAGCAATAAAAAAAATGAATTCAATTAGCAGGAGATATGGGGCAGCGTGTGACACACAGAGAGAGAGAGAGAGAGAGAGAGAGAGAGAGATTAAAACAATGTAAGACAGTGACGTTCTGAGCAAGAGTAAAAGACAGGAAGAGAGGAACAGAGAAAGAGACAGAGAGTGGGAGAGAGAGACAGTAGATGTGAGAGGTAGAGAGAGAGAGAGAGAGACAGTACAAGAAATAAAAAGAGAGGACGACACGGAGAAAATACAAACATGCATGGAATGTGAAGACAGCGTGTGAGCGATACAGCGAGATACAGGCAAAGAAAGAGAAAGAGAGAGACACTAAGAAAGAATGAGACATGGACAGAAAGTGGTAGAGTAAGTGAAAGTGACAGAGATGCGAAGAGGCAGAGAGAGAGAGAGAGTCAGTGTGAGAGAGACATCAAGTAAGAGAAAAACAGAAAAAAGTATGGAGAGGCATTTAACAGGAGATATGGGGCAGGAGTGTGACAGACAGAGAGAGAGAGAGAGAGAGAGAGACAGTACAAGAGTGAAAAAGAGAGAGTGACAGAGGCATACTTAGAGAGAGAGAGAAAAAAACTGGGATGGAATGTACAGACACAGAGAGCGAGGGGGTCCCTGAGAGAGATAAAGAGAGATACAGGCAAAGAGTGAGACTCCGAGTGAAGGTGAGAGAGAGAGAGAGAGAGAGTACAGTGAGAGAGTGAGACACTACAAAAGAATGAGACATGGACAGAGAGGGAGACAACTAATGAAAGAAAGAGACAGAGAGTGAGAGAGGAAAAGAGAAAGAGAGACTTTAATAGAGAGAGAGAGAGAGAGAAAGGAAAAGAGAGAGAGAGAGACTTTAATAGAGAGAGAGAAAGGAAAAGAGAGAGAGAGAGAGAGAGAGAGAGACTTTAATAGAGAGAGAGAGAGAGAGAGAGACTTTAATAGAGAGAGAGAGAGAGACAGCGAGCTGCCCAGGCATCTTTAGTGGCAGTAAAAGCTTCTTAGTAGGGAGTGCCATCTGGCCCGGCCCCTCGTGGGGGCGTATAGTGCCCAAAGCTCAGGGTCGAGATGCTTTACTGCCCAACCCTGCCGACTGCAGATGGCACAGGCCAAGGTCGGGCACACACACACACACACACACACACACGCACACACATGCACACACAGCAGAGCGGGATACACGGCAGGCACTAAATGGCACGGAAAACGTTTGATTGCACGTTGGTCAGACCAGCAAACTGAGGACTCTGGGTTTGATTGGTCTTATGCACAAGGCGGCCGCGCGTGTGTGTGTGTGTGTGTGTGTGTGTTAAATTAAGAGATAATTTTTGTAGTCAGTTGTAACTAGCATAATAGCTTGTTGTCTGTCCTGCTAATTTATAGATACTAGAGATCTTAGGATGAAGTAGAAGCCTCAGTGGACGAATTGGTTTAATATATAGATATATATAAAAAAATAGTATATTTTCTGTAGGTAAACACTTATTTCACAAATGCTTTCGAGGCTGCAGTGCTAACACACTGACTAGCCACCTACTAGTTGATCCTGGAGACATTTTGGAGGTGTTTTGAGGAATAGGATGAGGACGAAGCTTCAAAATGTGATTTTTATATAAAGCCATGCTACAAAAGTGGGCTTGTGCGTGCAGCATGAATAAATAGTCTACGGCTCTGCAGGCATTGCTTTATTTTTTGTCTGTTTTAAACGCTAACACACTGTCTAGCTGAAATCTGTCCCAAAGGCTTGAGGACACGGAGGTAACGTGTTGATGTCAAAAAGGAATTTCTGAACTTGTGCCAAAGATTGTCTATATACTGTACGTAAACAGTTATTGTAAAAAAAAGAAAAAAAAAGAAAAGAAATAGCCTGAAGGTCACAGAGAGTCATGATGAATATACAGTATACGCTTTATGTAAATCGGTGAGCAGTGGATTTATTGTGTGTGTGTGAGAGAGAGAGTGTGACGTCCCCCGTCACTCCTTCCCAGGGACTTAGTTGCCGTGTGAGGCAGCTGGCGAAATGAATAGCCATTTTAGCGCTACTGAGAGAGGCCCAGGCGCCCGGCACAAAGGAATTTAATAAGTATGCGTCTCTGAGTCGCGAGAAAGAAAATGACTGATGAAACGTGAGGGACAAAAAGCAACTGGCGTGGGGAAAAGGGAAATGGTTTCCTTGCAGGAGTTGCGCCGGCACACGCGATTCACACACCTCCATCCAGGCCGCCGCAAACAAGGCCGAGGGTCCCAGGGCTCCACGCCGCCTCCAGCTAAGAGATCAGACTGAAAATTAATTTTTTTGGGAGGGGGGAGGGGGGTGGGATTGGGGGGGGGCGCGAAGGGTTCATTAAATTCACTTTTTGGCCCATTTCCTTGAGTGATCCCAGAGCGTGACACCCTGGGCATGGATGGTGCCCGTGCCAGCCCAGCGCGATGCCCGCAGAGAGAGTGGGACAGAGAAGGAAACCGTGTAACAAAGAAAAACAATCGAGGAGACGGAAAGATATCCCGAGTACGAATGGAAGAAGCGGATGTTTAATATACACACAGACATAATTGTTCAATTATCATGGAATTCCTGAATAGTTTAGCTAAATTTAAGTGGCAAAATATTTTTTTTTCAGAGAGCACTGAACCATTTCTCTGTAATTTCATAATCATGAGTCATTAGTTGAGCAGCACATTTCATTTATTTACATTTTATTTTTATTCACAACAAATATTTACATCCATTCTCATGTAGACACACCAAACTTTGATCATTTCTCTAAAGTGGATCTAAACTCGTCCCTGCTTTGCTCTGATGTGTGTGCAGGTGTACGAGTGTGTGTGTGTGTGTGTGTGTGTGTGTATAAGGGTGTTCCCTCACGCTCTTTTCTTCGGCCCACTTTCTGAAAGCCTGTCAGAAAGCTCGCAGTAATTCCTTTGTTGTCGCTGCGGTGTTTCGGCGCAAATTCTCGCCTTTTTCTCCTTTTCCTCGCTTTCAGACAGACTCAGGTAAATTGAGTTTTCAAGGTGAACGTCCCATTACTAGAGAAGGTTGACAAATTAATTTGGAGCGAGCCTTGTTGCGGTGTGGCGCGCGATAGAGAGCGGCCTGTCAATTTGAGCAATGAGGGCCTGCCTGGCCACGCAGATGGGCGAGAAATTGAACAGCACATTAGCTAATTACTTATGCAAATCAGGCCCGGCTGCACCTTAACTTAAGCGTGGCGCAATGATACTTAGCAAGCCTGGAGAGTTTTAGATAATGCTAATCCACCTCGCATCATGAACACACTCTCTCTCTCTCTCTCTCACACACACACACATAGACGCATGTGTTCACTGGTTAGATTTGCTTAATGAGGAACGACCTACCGAAAACCGAGAGATTACACACTGACACACACTCGCACATCTTTCCCACACGAGCAAGCGTGAGCACGAAAAGAAAGAAAGGAACTCCTCGATGGCAAACGGTACACGACACAGAAAAGCCGATACCTCCCGTAGGTCCCGTGGGTCCTGCAGGTGGTATCGATTCAGGATGGAGTGTGTTCTCTGCACTTCCAGCTGTCAGTCTCTTCTCCTCCTCTTCTTAAATCCCTCCATCGTTCCATCCTCCTCCCTCGAAACCTTCTCCACTCGTCGGTCTTGGGCTTACCAGGGCTTAGAGGGATCTACACGGTCTCGTCTCTAATCGCACCTCGCTAAGCCCGACTGTCAAAACAGAACGCCACACAAGCTCTGGATCCAGCTCACTTGCCCTTAATTAGCTAATCCAGGCCCCGGTGCGCCTTCGGGAAGTCCAGGACGGGGGGGTTAACGAGGTGCACTCTTTCGTCCAGGAATCATGGGCAGAATTTAGAGATGTCTCGCCAGATAGATGATGATGGGAGTGGAGACGGACAGAGTTTACTATATAGGATGAGTCGAATAGGAGAGAGAGAGAGAGAGAGAGAGAGAATGTGTGTGTGTTGATGCAAGCAGTATCGATCTATCGACCTGTGTGTGGTTGACAGCCCCAGAGCGGAGGCTTAAGTATTATTAGTGATTTGGCAGGTTGGTACTTAATGAATGCACTCGGAGTCTCTGACGGTTTTCTCAGGCCTGAGTCTAACATCCGTCTGCGACTCTTTCCGTCTATCCGACCCTGACCTTACCCTTCCTGTCTCTGTCCTAATCCACCTCGCTTTTTCTACCACATCTTCACCCTGCCATCACACTACAGCTTCTTCTATCTGCAGATCCATGGCATCTTACCTCCTTCCGCACACTCTGACTTCGTCATCGTCGTCTCTCTTGTCCATCATTCCTCCTGATCTTCCTTCCTTCCACCCTCCTTCCAGTCTTGTGCATTTACTGCCTGGATACAAATAAACATTTCTTTGAGGTAACAGTTCACGTTTAAATCCTGTCACACAATTGCAACTCTGATTCCATCCATACTCTCTAAATCTACTAATCTACACCTTTTCTTAGCTTCCTGTCCCTCACTTTCCATCCATCAATCCCAGACTTTCTTGCCACATCAGGGTTTTTTAAAATTTTTATTCCTTTCTCTGATTCTGACTACATCTTCTCAGAACCTTGATCTTTAGATGCTGACTCCTTCGCTGTATCAATAGTCACCACGTTGAACTCCAGACCCAAAGCCGATTGTGTCAGACACCATCTCTCCATCTTTTTCGTCTCTCCATCCGACTCACACTGACTTTCCGTCCATCAGGGTCTGATAATCTGCCTTCATTCCGTCCGACTACTCTATCAGATGCCGTCCCTTCATCGGACACTGCTTTTACCCCGATCTTTCCAACAGACTCCCTTTCTTCACTAGATCTTCACTACAGCCCTCCATCAGGCTCAACTGGCTTCATTCTGAATTGAGTCATCAGCTCACCTTTCATCAGTTTTCAGCTATCTCCCTCACCTCCGTTAGACCGTAACCTCCAAATCCCAAGATCCGAACCATTTCTTGTCAAGCCATAAAAAGATAAAGTTATGCCTTTTCTTTTTCCATATATATCTGAGGTCAGGGGTGTACTTCCTGGCATCGTCTGGAATGTCAACCCCTCCACCCACTGGGTGCTTTGTGAGTTATGAGTCATTTTCTGCAAAGAATGAAAAGTGTGTGATAATGTTAATCGTGCTAATGGTTTGCTCATTTACAGTGTACGCTGATGAGACTAAATCTCCTCTATACATAACCCATGCCAGATGTTAAGAAGTTTATAACATCATGAGCACAATCTGTTTCCGAGAACGAATAAAGACCGAGCTGAACTGACCCCAAGATCCTCGCGTCTACGCATCCCCAAACACTCTGTCCTCCATGTGATCTCTCGGAGACCTGGATACGCACAACTTCTCGTTCCCAAAGCTGGACTACAAGGCAGCGAGCCAGAGAGAAAGGAAGTGGCTTTAGTTTCCCTCGGGAAAGAGAGCTCGTTCTCAGCGGGATTTTCGGCAACACCCTGGCCTTCGACGCACACACACTCCGACATTTAACCTTTACATCCCCAGCCCTGAGAAACCATATGGTACTTCCTTTCACTATGGAGGCAAAGGGTGAAGAAATCAGGATTGGATGAATTAGGGGTTTAGGAAATGGAGGAAAAAACGAGAGGTTTTAGATTTGTGTTTTAAAAGCTGAGCTCAAACTCCGACTCAAAGGATTTCTTCTCGGAAGTAAGTCATAGAACAGTTGAAACAATAAACAGACTTTTGGAGTGTGGGTTTATGAGCAGATGGAGTACAACGCCACCAGGAGTCATAACATATGTGCAACTGTGAACGCATACACCATACTTCCTGTATTTAAAAAGATGTTTAAGGATGACATTAATAAATAACAATTAAATAATAACAAATTCAATAATCCTGCAGAATTTTGCGCCCGTCTCGATCGGATCGTGCCTTAATTATGATCAGGAATAATTTCGACTTCCTTCATTACATCCATAAATCTTGCGCAGACGAAAAAGGCATCCTGAATGCAATAAAGCAATAAAGAGTGCCGTCCCGACCCACGCCGCCTCCCTCCCTCGTAATTAGAATGGCGTGTTTTATTGACTGCAATAAGAGATCGTGTTTGTGCTAATGGAGAGATAATCTTACACCAGGACGTAGCGGGCGTTATGCTCATCTCGTACCGTCACGAGCAGCCATTAAATCGCGGCCGGCACTTCAGATAGGGCTGGAGGAAACGAGGCGAAACCTCATGCGTGCGTTTCTGTGGGTTTGCGTGTTAAGCATTTGATCGATCGCGAGTTTGAGCGAGAGGGTGGAAATCTTTCGCTTGGAGAGCAGGACAGGTCGTGTGGGTGTCGTGTCTGGCAGAGAGATAAAGTCAGAGTAGTTAGCGTGGCTTTGGGCTCACATCAGTCAGTCAGGTTTAGGAAGGGTTTGGTTTAGGTGTTAGAGAATGTTGGACCAGGGGCGGATCTACCGGTGTGGCACGGGGTGGCAAGTGCCACCCTAAGAAAAAGCCTTGCCACCCCATTTGCCACCCCAGCACCAGTGTCCTAGTGTTCTAAAAATAAAAGAGTTTATTTTTATTTTTGTTTTTTTTATCTGATGTTCCAATCCAGATATCAGGTTCAAGTCAATCACACCTCAGCGTTTATTTCATTTTTATAG
>QNUK01000818.1:202500-207500 GCA_013621035.1 Clarias magur | reverse complement strand
TGACCATAGTAGAGTGGAAGGTATACTGTTATAAGACCATAGTAAAGTGGTTTGTACACTGGTGTGATATCATTGCACTATAGAGAGTATATGGTGCATTTACCATAGTATAGTACAGAGTATACCAGTGTATGACCATAGTATTATGAAGAGTATGGTTGTGTATGACCATAATGTAGTAGAGGGTATAGTGGTTTATTACCATAGTGTCGTGGGAGGTATACTGGTGTATGACCATAGTATAATGGGAGTATACCAGTATATGACCATACATATTGAAGGCTATACTTGTGTATGACCATAGTATAGTGAAATATATACTGGTATAAGACCACAGTAAAGTGGTTGGTACACTGGTGTGATACCATTGCACTATGGAGAGTATATGGTGCATTTACCATAGTATAGTAGGGAGTATATTGGTGTATGACCATTATATTTTGGAGAAAATGATGGTGTATGACCATAATGTAGTAGAGGTTATAGTGGTTTATTACCATATAGTGGAGAGTATACTGGTATATGACCATAGTGTAGTGGGAGTATACTGGTATATGACCATAGTATAGTGGGGAGTACCTGGTGTATGACCATAGTGTAGTGGGAATATACCGGTATATGACCATATATATTGAAGGGTATACTCGTGTATGACCATAGTAGAGTGGAAGGTATACTGGTATAAGACTATAGTAAAGTGGTTGGTACACTGGTGTGATACCATTGCACTATGGAGAGTATATGGTGCATTTACCATAGTATAGTAGGGAGTATATTGGTGTATGACCATAGTATTTTGGAGAGTATGGTGGTGTATGACCACAATATAGTGGAAAGTATACTGGTGTATGGCCGTAGTGTCGTAGAGGTTATACTGGCTTATGACTACAGTACTGTGGAGGGCATACTGGTATATGACCATAGTGTAGTTGGGAGTATGACCCACTGATGAATCACTATAGTATTTTAGAGGGTGTACTGGTGTACAAAAAAGACCACATTTTTGTTAAGAGTATTCTGGTGAAGACCATAGTATTTTTAATATAGTACACTGTTTTAAGATGATCATATTTAGGAGAATATACTGGTGTATGACCATTGTATAGTGGACAGTATATTCGTGCATAACCACACTATTGTAGAGAGCATTCTGGTGTACGACCATAGTATAGTGGAAAATATATTGGTTTAAGGCCATAGCACATAGATGGTATACCATAGTATTTTGGAGAGTATACTCGTCTATGACCATAACATAGCTATCAGTATGTTTTTCATGATCGTAGTATGGTGACAATGAAATGGTGTTCGGTCTTAATTTGGTGGATGTCCGTGCAGTGAATGGCCATAATATGTTGATGTATAGCGAGACAGTATGATGGTGTATTTGGAACATCCTGGCACTTTTTTAAAAATAGATATATGAAACAAGATAATTTATATTCTAGAACATAAATTTTCAAAATTACAAATCTTATGCAAATGTATTTAATGAGCTGTAGTGGTTTTGCTGCATTGCATATGAATGAATTTATGATTAAACCTACAAGCACTAACAGCGCCCCCACCCTACACTACGGCTGCGCGGGATAAAAAAGGGCCCTCCTACAGCGCGTAACCTTTGGAATCAGCATCCACCATTTCAACATGATGAAAATATCAATATCCATTTAGAGGAAACTGATGTATTTAGATAACCATGCCTCGTAGCATCTGATTAATCGATGTGGCTGAGATACAGCAATACATAGCAGGCCAGACAACACTTCGGAATCCTTCATTAGCATTTCTCCTCAGGATAGCTTTGTAGACTCTTTAAAATATGCACGATGAATAATTGACAGGGTTGAAAACGCAAGACCGTGAAATGCACAGACCATATTCAAGAGGAAGCAGCAAACAAGTGTCAGTACTCCCTTCCCCTTGTTTTTTTTTTTTTTTTTTCACTTTGCACCAGCACCGTTGAGCTTTCAGTAGTTTATTTTCATGCTAAGAAAACTTGACTCAGAAATACTACCTAATCATAAGAAAGTCATACGAAGGAGTCTCAGGCAAACCACTGGAGATGTTCAGTATCATCGTGTGCAGTAGTATGGTTTATCATAGCAAATATTTACTGAACTCTAACTATCCCGCTAACGACGGCCTAGTGGTTAGTTTTTAAATCCACCTTGGCTTGGAACCATGAAATCATCCTTGATGAAGATCTTTAAAGATCTAAAATCTCAGGTTGTGTCCTCCATCAATAGTGCTTAAAACAAGTGCGCTATATCTGTATGCGGTTTAGTGACAGCGCTGCCCAGTTTATACGCACGCGGGGTCTCTAGAGGCCCTCGCCCTATAAATCGATACTGAATTTGAGAGTGTGTTGTGTAAATTTACTCAGCTGTCTAGAACAAAGTGCGCAGGTTCGACGTATTAAGGCTGGGTCATGGTTGCAGAATGTAAAGTCTGGAACCTTCTTTCCCGTTTTAAGGGGATGTCATTGGCGAAAAAGTGTTTGTTTGCTTTGGCTAAGCTTGTATCCTTAACGAACATCAACTGTTTTTTTTTTACAGTTCGCCGGTTAAAATAGCTAGCTAATCATTTAACGCTAGTCAAAGCATTTAGAAATATTTTTTTTCAATTTATTAATTTTCAACCGCGGTTCAAGTAATACACTATTGTTAGCATAAATGTGACCAATCCGTTGATGGCTGGCTAACAGGTTAGCATCCAGATTTTTTTGCTTTCTTACGTCGTAAATGATACACGTATTTACTAGAGACATGTTCTCCAGACACGCTTGAGGGACTCTAGGAGGTTGTAGGAACCGTGAAGTCCTAACAAGGGATTGGTATCAACAACGCACTTGAAATTACCGAAACAAGGACCGAATGCAAATCAAGAAGCTCACACGTACACACACACACACACACATGCAGGAGCACACCATCCGCTGCTCATCAAGGCCCTTGAAAACACTCCTTCATTAGGCAATCGGAGACGATGGTGCGTGTTTTGCTTCTTGTCTCGAGCCTGAACGTGTACTTGGTATTATCCAAGCCAATCCCAAGCCAGATGGTGGACTTGGATGCGTGTGTGTGTGTGTGTGTGTGTGAGTGTGTGCAAGAGTGTCAGTTCACCTTGTCCGTGACCGTCTCTCTGGCACAACAGAGAGGTGTGCCAAACAGATGGATAATACGGACCATCTCGGCACTGCGATTTTAAAACCCGCATCTGGAATTTATTATTTTTTTGTCTTTTTCACTCACTATCTCTTCGTCCCGGAAAGCTGCGTTCGCTCTTTTTGGTTCATCTTTCGCTGTTATTTTGCCGTTTTTCGCTTGCCGTGCTCGTTTGCTTGTTCTCTCTCTCTCTCTCTCTCTTATTATTTTCACTGCTGTCGCGTTTAATTAAAACCTCACAATATGCCCGGCGCTCAGCCGCACTTCAGAGCTGCTACAACCAAATTGCGTTTACTTTGTGAGGATTGCATCACGGGGCCCGTCTCAGAAACATATTGCTTCTTCTGAACTTTTCTCTGTTAAACGTTAGCATCAAATTAGGAACAAGGACCGTGCCTAGCATAACCTTAACGACGCATGGCTCATGAAGTGACCCGCTGCTGTTGTGTGTAAAAAAAAAAAAAAAAAAAATGTTTTTCATTCTATGAAAGTCTGAACGTGGGTGTGATTGTCTTTTTTTCCCCCCACCAACAATGCAATAAAACTAGCCACGCGTGACTAAACTTAGCATAACCTGAAGATACTTCTCGTGTTTATTAAATGAGATAAATAAAAAATGAATAGCTGCGTTGTTTGAGGTTGTTTGTTTTATGATGTTTCTGGTGGTTTGTGTGCTAGTTTGAAACTGTGTGTGTGTGTGTGTGTCTGTGTGTGTGTGTGTGTGTGCTTGTGCTTTTTTTTTGTACTACTTACAAACATACAGTACAATAACATTAGCAACACTTACAAAAAAGCATAACCTGAAGGTACATAACCTGAAGGTGTTTCTGTTCTTAGCTTATGAAGTGAGACAAAAATAAAACTTAAAAAAAAAACAAAAAAAAAAAACAAAGCAACACATGCCAAAGTAAACTTGTCTGTTTTTTTTTGCTAATATGAATGCATGTGTAAAACATAATAAAATTAGCGACACACATGCACGCACACACGCACAAAAAAAAACAACTAGCGTAACCTGCAGGTACTTCTCTTCCTAGTTTATTAAGTGAGACAAAAGATGGCTGCTCGGTAAACTTATTTGAGAGTCGTACGCTTTGTGTGTGTGTGTGTGTGTGCGTGTGCATGTGCATGTGTGTGCACGTGCGTTTGTTTCTCGCGCTCAAATGAAGGCCCCGGCACTCAGAAAGGTTAAAGTGGCATAAGCGATATTAAACCGCCATGGCTGAGAGGCAGCCCCAGGGCTGTTATTCAAATGCAGGAGTTATTTTTAATTTCGCTCCAATAAAGCGAGACGTAAGCGGCTTCCCTGCGCCGATCCTTAATTAAATACTTCACGCATTATATTAGTCTTGCGATGGCAGCCGCCGGTTCGGAATAGTAATGGCCATAAAGAGAAACATTTGTCTGACAGATAAAGTGAGGGATAAATCAACCCCCCCCCATCACCCCCCACCCCCCCGCCTTCTCCACCCTCCGCCCTCCTATCCCCCACCCCACCCCGCTTCACCACCCCCTCGACCCCTCACTCCTTGAGATACGATTTAGAAATAATAAAATACCCCTGTTCGCTGGTGTGATGGAAATAGGATGAGTTTTTTTTTTTTTTCGTTTCTTTTCTTCCTCTCCTCAGATACCGCAGTGGTCCCCGTTCTGATTGGGCCACGTGCTCGTTCTAATATCTTATCATTTCCATAGTAACAAAGAATGTGTGATGAATTTTTTTCTGTAAGTAGATATTTAAATGACGGTTTACGCGTAATTGATCTAATGTTAATGATAACAGGAACTAATTAATTATCGAAATGAAAAAAGAAAAAATAAAAAATCCTAAAT
>QNUK01000818.1:195000-197500 GCA_013621035.1 Clarias magur | reverse complement strand
GATAGATAGATAGATAGATACTTTATTGATCCAAAGGAAGTTCTGCTAATGAGCACTAACTTTGGCAACGTTAAACATAGCCATGATGGCATTTAAACAATAACATAATTCTTAATGGTTCATTAATTTTCAAAAACTAAGAATGAATAAAACACTTCAGGGTCTTCTCTTGTAGGACAATAAGCAAAGTTGGCATGTTAATGGATCCCCCCAATTGTCCTTAATTAGTTTCCCAGAACAGCACAACACTTATTCCTTTCGGAGTGTAGAACAATAGACTGAGATTGTACTCGACTCTACACGTCACATGACCTACGGTTTGTTTAGAATAGTATTTTTGTGATTCGTGTATAGATACTGAGAGAGAGAGAGAGAGAGAGAAAGAGAGAGAGGTGTATTTAGGGGCAGCAGTAATTCCTGACACTGTGTCGGAGGCACATTAGGCGAGTGACAGGGCCACACACTCCTCTTGTAATTGATGGCAGGCCGCTGTAATGAGGTGACGGCTTACAACAGAGACTCCACTCAGCTCATTATCTTTACCTACTTTATAAGAGCAGAGAGACGAGAAGGAGAGAGAGAGAGAGAGAGAGAGAGAGAGAGAGAGAGAGGCAGTGAAACTAATAACTGACTCTTGGCTCTAGATGGACATTAATAATTGATGTTGTTTTAATAAGTTTTCGATGGGGAGGGAGACTTTCAACATGAGGGCTTCTGTCTTTCTACATCTCTCTCCTCACATCTCTCTCTCTCTCTCACACACACACACACACACACACACATACACACCCATACTTCCTCATTTCTTCTCACAGCCTCTGTCGTGTCTCGGTTTTTACTGTCTTGTCACCTAAAATATGTGCTTTAAGATTCATGACATATTATTTTTTTTCCTCAGATCAGTCGTAGCTTGAATTAAAAATTTAAAATACATTTAAAATTTTTTTTTTAATTTATGAACTAAACTATAAAAAAGAATACAAAATATATACACTAAAATGTTAGATATGTAGCTTATGTTGTTACTAGCATGTCTTTCATTAACAAAAGCCCCAAAATGACATGTGTACTTGTCTTGAAACAAAACTATAACTTCACATTGCCTGTATTTACATTAGCTGTAATCCTATATGCTGTTAACATGTTACTTTCTTCAGTGCTACACCTGTCTGTTCAGCATCAACAAGAATTCCCAACAATTGTCGACATTATATCTGTTTCTATACATTCATCATTTCTAAACGATATTGTCGCTACTGTAGATATACCGTATAGCTAGCAAACTGCTAATTTGTATGTTGACTAACAGCTGATTAGCTCTGAGCCTTTTCACTAGCTAGTAAATAAGATCAAATCTAATGATGTTTTTGGTAAATATTACTATACAATATTAACAAGTAAGAAATGAGTCATACTTGACTCACATTACTCAAAGGCATATTTACTAGCTAGCAAAGCAGCTAACCAAATAATAATCTGTATATTAGCTTAGCAGCAGTTCATTAGATTCTAGCTGCTTCACTAGCTATGAAGCTAACTAGTATAGCACCAATTTGTCTTTTCTGTTACAGGATGATGTCATGAGTGATATTGTGATATCAAGATAATAATATCAAATTTGTTGTAAATGAATAAACACAGTTTACATTTACTTTTAACTAACATTTTCAGACATTTTAAGACTTTGCAATAAATATTCGTGACATAGTTTTGTAAATAGACTTTAGCTTTCTGCTAATATTTTTGTTTATTTCGCTACCAGAGTATTCAGTCACCCAGAAATGCCTGATTTCATGAAAATCGCTAGCAATGTACAGTGGAACCTCGTATGCAACTTTTATTTTATTTCATTCGAGTCGAGTCCTTAAGAGGAAAATACGTATTGCGATAACAACTTCCATAAGAAAGAATGTAAATGCAGATAATTTATGCTTATGTGTTTGTCGTAAATGGAATTTCAATGATTCAGAAAGATTTAGATGTTTCTAAAATAATTTTTGGATGCCAGTGTCAAGCGTACACCAAGACTCACGTCTTTAAATCCGAATGTTTTAGAGAAAGTTCATACCTCAGAGCTACTGTCCGCCATGCGCTGATTACATTTCCATTCAGTTTCCGGAGACTGTTTTTTTTTTAGCACTAACTTTCTCCTAAGAATCTCTCTCTCTCTCTCTCTCTCTGTCTCTCTCTCTCGACTTCCTGTTGAAGCGCTTCACTCTGCACTGGGTCTAAAAGTGAGCACTAGGACACTCAAAAGAAAGTGAGCTTTGAAGTGCTGCCCGTTCCTCCACTGTGGGATCGGGAATCTCGCATTCCTTATCAACTCCTGCCCAGTGACAGCTGGAGGAAATGAGGAAGATGAGGCATTGATGTTTCCTTTCTCTCTCTCTCTCTCTCTCTCTCTCTCTCTCTCTCTCTTATTTTTTTACCCTCTTGCTTGTCTCTCAAATAGTTTGTCCAAAAATGAAGGGCAGCTGAGTTGTATGTATTTAAAGTAATT
>QNUK01000818.1:177500-192500 GCA_013621035.1 Clarias magur | reverse complement strand
AGCTAGGTCTATCAGAGAGAGAGCAATATCACGCGTCAGCCTTATCAATACCGCATACCGAGGTAGAGTGTGATAATAACCCTGTGTGCTGTATGCTCATCTTTTCTGACTTACTTTACAACATTGATATTAACCAGATCCTTTGATCCATTTTTTTTTTTTTTTTCAGATTCTTCCTGAAGTTCTTCCTCAAGTGCAATCAGAACTGCCTGAAAAACGCCGGGAACCCCAGAGACATGAGACGCTTTCAGGTGAGCCCATGAAGCCAGTTCCCAACCAGATGTTAAAACATATAATAACTGTGGATTATGCCAAAGCCAAGCTCTTAATATAACTGCTTTGGCTTCCCAGGTGGTGATTTCCACTACAGTGAACGTAGACGGCCATGTCCTGGCTGTATCAGACAACATGTTCGTCCACAACAACTCCAAACACGGAAGACGTGCCCGCCGCCTCGACCCATCCGAAGGTAAGACACTGCACTTGTTGACCGTCCAACAAGGTACTGTACAGTCAAGGACCAGGAAGTAAAAAGGTTCCCATAGTTGCTACTGGAAAGTTACTGAAAAACTAGGACGAGTCACAGCCGAGGATCTGAAATCTCCAGACACCTACCGGAGCTTTGATGCGTTCGGATGAAAGCCGACAGTTTGTGTCCCGTTCCTCCACCGATCACCAGCGCATGTGTTTGTAAGGCGTCAAGTTTGTTGATTAGCTCAGCGTCCTGTTGCTCTAGCACACCTGAGTCAAACTCGAACTCAAACTCGAACGATGAAGTCTTTGATGCGTTCTGTCGAGTGCACTAGAACAATGAGAATGCCGCACTAGAGAGAGCTGAGCTGAGAAACATCCTGCCACCAGTGGACCGCTAACAGCGGCGGCATGATTTCCCTTTAGGAGAGAAACGGCGGCATTGTTGTAGCGCATGGACACGAACCCGACGGAAAATGGCGAACTTTCATGTCGGACACAATGGAACGATTTTGCGAGGATGAGCAGGATTCAAGCAGATGCTCCGGGTTTGAATCACGTCCCCGACAGGTGAACCTGAAGCCATTACGATCTTGGCTAATTCATTTATTGGTGTTTGGGAATTCCCAGTTTACTTCAAAACAGAAACACACTCTGTGTGAGCGGAGATATTTGAACCCAAATAGAACAACTTTTTTAGTAAGACCCGTAACTTAGTACTGTATGCGTGGCTCATTCACTATACATTAGATTTGATTCATTATGAACTACACTACCTTGTCAAAAAGCGACAACAAAAAAAGGATCGTCACTTTAGAAGAGGCTGCTTTGATCAACTCGGAGATCTCTTAAACACTTGTTGAAATGACACCACATGACACCACACGCTAAAATCTTGTCATTTTTAGCTGTTGCTAAACCCGCGGGTAGCTTCATTGTAGTCGACGCTTCAATGCCCCGATCATTTTAAAGTTCTCAGAAGTTCCCTTTCCCAAGTTACCGAGCTTTCTCCAAGTACGCACGCAGCCTTTCAGACATCAGTCGAATCGATTCCTGTCCACAGTCCGTCACACACACACACACACACACACACACACACACTCAGCCTGCCTGGCTCCATCACTCCAAGCCTAAAAACTTTACCATAAACGACAAAAACAACCAATGAGCTCCTAATGGTTTTATTGAGCCGACCAGGAAACAGGAATATAAAATGAGCTTTTATAATTTTCTAATTATTATTACATTATCATTCTGTTCTTCTCCGTGCTAGGAAACCTAACGTTCAGCGTCCAGTAATACTGAGACGCGTCCACAATCCTCGAGACATTAATGCTCTGCTGCGTCACTACGGCATCATGGAGCAACAGATTTATCAGATTCATCTCACAAGATTGATCTCTGATGTTGTGTGTTTGTGTGTGTGTGTGTGTGTGTGTGTGTGTTTGTACGTGTGTGAAGCAGCCACTCCATGCATCAAAGCTATAAGCCCCAGTGAGGGCTGGACGACTGGAGGAGCCACCGTCATCATCATCGGAGACAACTTCTTCGATGGACTTCAGGTCGTCTTCGGGACCATGCTCGTCTGGAGCGAGGTGGGTTCTTTAGAACATCACACACACACACACACTTAGCATTGCTGTAATAGTTAATTAAACAACATAGGTGCTAGCTTATCAGCGCTGAGTGTTATGTGTGTGTGTGTGTGTGTGTGTGTGTGTGTGTGTGTGTGCGAGTGTCTCTGACTGAAGGGTCAGAGTGGACTCTCGGCAGTGCAGCGGTGTGTCTAATCGATGCGTGTGTATCGAGCTGAACGTGTTGTGTGCTGTGTTTTAGCTCATCACGCCCCACGCCATCCGTGTTCAGACGCCACCCAGACACATCCCCGGGGTCGTAGAGGTCACACTGTCTTACAAATCCAAGCAGTTCTGCAAAGGAGCGCCGGGACGCTTCGTCTACACAGGTACACACACACACACACACACACACACATACACTCTAGAAGACAGTGCATGATCCACTCAAGAGTAAAGGCGAATTATGTAATACAACTTAAAGCGTATTAAAGTTTCAGGAAGTTTACTTGTTATTGTGTGTTTCGCCGCGTCCTCCTATTCGATGATTCTCCAGCGTGCCCGAGTATCGCTCCGTCTAATCGATGCTTTTTAAAAATTTTTGATTTTTATTCCGCCGGAATAATTCGAGATGCCATTCAAAGGTCAGATGAAGGACTGTTTAGCGAGATAAGAAAATGTCACGGCGTAAAAAGCAGGCCTTGTGTTAGGGCTCAGTGTTAAACATGAGGTTTATCTCCGCGCCTCGCCTTTGTCCTCGTTCGCATAAAGACGAGTTTACAATGGGACACCGGGACTCCGCAGCGTCCGCTCTGACTGACGTCTCCATCATTTGACTGACAGCGCAACCGCGCATTCGTCGTTTTTTTTTTCTCTTTCCGTGAGATGTTCGCTGTGAATAGGGCCCGGCAAGGAAAAATGCATTGATGACGGTAAAGAATAGACTCGAGTGAATAAAATGCACATGTGAAATGGCGTTCGCTTTTATCGCCACGATCATCCGGTGACAAGTGAAGCCTTATCGAGGACTTCTATAAGACAAATACGATGTCTTCTGATAAGACTTTCCTGGGTAGCTTTCTCCTTTTTCTTTTTACCGGATTCAACTTTATTTATTCACGTCGTGAGTAACGTACCCTGGTCGGGTGTTTATGTTTCTCGATAGCGGATGAGCGTCGCCGTCAGTCTCCGCATCTTAATTACAGCGCTAGGTGCGTGTGATGTAAAATGCGAGGCAGGATTTAATTACTAAACAGGCAAGACTCGAGCGAATCCAAACCCAGCCGTGTTTTTCTCATCAGGGAGTTTCCGACCTCCTACTCCTCCTCCTCCTCCTCCTCCTCCTCCTCCTCTCTTGCCTGCCTCGTTTTCAACTCCCGGCTTCCAAATGAAAACGAGCCAGGTTGACGGTTTTTTAGGTCATTAGAAAATTAAACATCCAAGTCGCAAAAAAAAAAGGGAAGGAGTGAGAGATAGAGAAGGATGCAGAAGGACGATAGATACATATTGGGACATTTTCAGCACTCAGGTTTTTCTTCTTTTATCTGGAACTTGGTAACGATAAAAGGGCGAAGGAGAAGATCGAAGAAGGTTGCTGAGTAGATTGCGCTTATAATACGCACTTATAGTCTCCTTCTCTGATTCTGTCTCTCTCCATTCCATTCCATTCCCGCCCACTCTTCACTACCACCACCTGCCTCCTCGTGTCCCCGGAGACCGAGGCTCCCCAGGTGCGCCCTGAGGCTGGAGGGAAGGAGGGGAGCAAAAAATAGTGAGATGAACCTGAGGGTATCGACTTTCCTGGGAAAACACATCTCTAGAAAGAAATCAGTAGCCAAATACTGCAATAACTCAACTGCCATTGATCCATGGTCGCATTGATCTGCGCATTACAAACTCTCAGACTGGCAGCCTAGGACTCGAGGGCTGTCGAAAAAAACAGCAATCAGAAATAAATTACAGCCTTTGCTTCTTCACATCCTATAATAATAATAATAATAATAATAATAATAATAATAATAATAATAATACACTTTACTAACCCTTTAGCATCTGTCTAATAATATGAAAGATCTTTTTAAACGCTTAATCAAATCCCTGGAAAAAAACAACAACAACGCATCACTGTACGCTCCACTGATGCGCACAAACACAATCACTTGATCATAGTGGTGGGACATGAGGTGTTTTTCTGAGGGACACGTGTCACTTCATGTCCAGGCTTGCCCGAGATTTTCACAGATGGTACACAAGAAGGGGCTTCAGAGTTTCAAGTGTTGGGTTGGGAAGGTTAAAACCTTTTGTGTAAACAACACAGTGTCAAGGTTAGAAATACTTACATGTCTTGCAGGAACATTTCAGTTGGAGACTCTTTTGATAGTGTGTCGTTCTCTGAGAATCCTGAAAGCTGACTGAAGCACCCCACAGTACGAGGCAAAAAAAAAGAAAAGAAAAAAGAAGCCATTCATGAATCATTGCATTGCTTTTGAACACTTGCATGCAAGGACTAAGCTGGGTGAAATATAGACCTATATTCGTAACCAAGGTTTGGTCCAGAACCGGAAAGGGTCATTTAGTTTGTCTTAATCGCTCCGGGAATGTTTAAAGAACACGTGAAGAACGTTTAGATGGAAGATATTGTTTTTATGACAGGGTTCTCATTTGAGAACATGTCCAAAATTTCAGGATGAGCTCCTTGTACGGGTGAACAAAAGTGCAATCTAGGACCACGATACGTTCTTTGCAGTGAACCTTCGAGGAGCTGTTAAAGGTTTTCATGAAGAACCATACACCTTCTCAGGGAAAGTCCCAAGTGAAACCATTTTAGGAAACGGAACTATCTTGGCTATGTGATGAAGCTCTAAACATGAAAGTTGTGTTGTCAGACCATAGCGTGTTTCAGACCATAGGTGAAACATGTTTGTCTGGCCATTTTGCCCAGCATTATTAAAAAAGCCTCAATCTTGCCTCCTTTATCAGAAGGTGGTTTTAAAGGTTCCAAAAGGACTCTGACAACTAGTTTTTCCTGTCAGTGGCCTCACACAAGTGAACCTTCCAACTTTTGCTAAATAGTCTGGTAGTTTCCAAGGCTAAGCATGGCCAAGACTGGCTTGCTTTATCAGGAAGAGAGACCATCAATATTCTAGAGGTTATGGCCAACTGAGGGAACTACGCAAATGCGCTATGTGAGCTATCCGATGAAGCTTTAAACATGAGAGTTGTGTTGTCAGACCATACGTGAAACATGTTTGTCACTTAACTGGTGGAGATAAACCCCGTTGTCACCCAGCGATCCATTCCAACCTTTGAGGACCCCAATGAGTTTTGGGACTAAACCAAAAACAAAAGCCACCACCCTTGATTGTGAGACACTCTTCTACTGCTGGTCTGGCTGTCTGTTTTGCTACAGTGTTCTTGTCCAAACAAATGGCTTCTTTTTCACTCTCGTCCTCCACCACACCTAAATCAAGCAAGCAACATGCTAAAGGTGTTGTTCCAGGTGTGTTGGGTGCTGGGAAGAACAACAATAAGCACCATCTGGGGTTCCCAGAGGACCAGGAAAAAAAAAAAAAAACAGGGAAACACTAGGCTGAATGAATGTAGGAGTAATGACAGTGTTTATTAACGCCACTGGAGCATGCACTGATACCGTGCAGTCAACCATGCTTTCACCATTACAGTGAACAATGTTCTTGATGGATTTATGAGCAATAATTCCATCTTTCACCAGAGAGCATGGAAGGCGTTAATCTGACCGTGGAGGATCTGGTGTGTTAGAATTTGGTCCGGTATTTTATAGGTGATGTAACATGTGCCACGAAGAGTTGGCAGTCATCAACATATGGGAAATGGCAACCCAGGCTTTTATGATGAAAAAACTGGATGATGTTTTTTTCCCCCCAAAGCTATTTTTCTAATAAACCAAGACTCTTTCATTGGCTTGTGCCAGGATGTAACCAAGCCCTTTATAACTCTCATAGTGACAGCAAGCAGCGGGACCCGAACGCCCACACATATACATGCACATACACACACCCACCATGTTCAGAGACCTGTTGCAGAGCAAAGTGAGCTTGAGCAGAGCGGAGAAATGGCGTCATTCCTCATGGGACCTACTGGTGCTATGAACTTTTTTTTTGTATGTGTGTGTATAGGGGACCTGCTCAGTCCTTAGCCAGGATTGGTGGCGCCGTGTGACGCACGGCTTCTTTAAAAGGCCTCTAAAGCTTTATGAGTGCAGAAGTTTGGGGAAAGGCAGGGGACCAAAGTCCAGGATTGAGTAGAGTTCTGAAAACAAAAGAGTTCTGTTTTGTGTTGAGTTTTTTTTTTTTTTTCCCTCCCATCATCCCATTCAGTTTCACTGTCTTTTGCAGGTACCCATGTATTACTACGGTTTAAAAGTACTATTCTGACTACTTTACCCGGTCGTCTCAATCTTGCATCCTAAAGAGTTTGTTTATCAGAAGGTTCCAAAAGGACTCTGACAACAAACGGTTTCTCCTGTCAGTGGCCTCACACAAGTGAACCTTCCAACTTTTGCTACATAGTCCGGTAGTTTCCAAGGCTGAGCGTGGCCAAGACTGGCTTACTTTATCAGGAAGAGAGACCATCAATATTCCGGAGGTTGTGGCCAACTTAGGGAACTAAATGCGCTATGTGAACTATGAAGTGTTTGAGGTCGAGATGGCTCGTTCACAAACCATTCTAAAGAACCAAAATCTAAGGGGGGTCACTATCAAGTTTTCTTACTCTCATAGGAACACCTGATCTACACAAAGGACCATCCAGCTCCGTTCTTTGGTATGTCACTCTGGTGAAACATGTAAAAGGAAGCACAAAACATATAGTATCTCTTTTATATGTCCTTTACAGAAATAAGAATCAGCAGAACTCTTGAGGAACCTGCCTACTGGAATGCAAGAGTGCATTATCCTCAAAGCAGTAGCACATACAATATTGTTTAATGATTGATTCATATTTGAGAGCATGCACATACTTATCGCCGAGGACGGCGTAAACACAGGTGTGTGAAGAGCTGGAGATAATAGCCCAAACCCGTAAAGTGGTCACTTCACTCCGCTGCTTTCCTCTCATGCTCTGTTTATCCATTTTTTTCCCCCTTCACACACTGCCTTGCTGTCTCTGTCTCCCACCATCCCCATCGACCCTCTCCGGCTCTTTGTGACGCAACCCTCCTGATTACCGCAGCATCCATCCGTTCCCGTATGCTAATCACCCGTCGGCTAATTGCCTCAGTGCTGCCTTGATTAAGCTGAGTGACACCTACAGGAAGTGTGTATCAAAACCCCCTCAATCCCCCACCTGAGGAGTGCGATGTTATCGACTAACACTGCAACATAAAGTTCCTCCTGAAATCGCTGCCATGTGTGAGGACATACTGTACGTCCACACTCCTTCCATCTGTCCTCTCACCCTCGTCCTCCATGGCTTTTCACACTCCTTCTCCATGTCCTCTCATACACCTTCTACCTGTCCTCTCATACTCTTTCCACATGTCCTCTCACACGTCCTCTTCCTATTCTCTCGTTCTCCTTATCCATGTCGTCTCACTCTTCTTCTACCTGTTCTCTCTCCTTCCCCATGTTCTTTCACACTCCCCACTTCTTCTCACTGTCCTCTCGCACTCCTCCTAGGTCTCCTCTCACCATCCCTGTCTACTCACACTCTTTCCCCTCTCCATTGTCCTCCCTTTCCTCTCACACTCATGCTCACCATCCCTCTCCATGTCCTCCCACATTCTTTTTCTCTGTCTTCTCACGTTCCCTTCTTCGTGCCTTTTTAAAACCTTTCTCCTTGCCTTCTCACGTCGTCCCAACATTTCCTCGCCATTGTCCTCGCTATTCCATCACCATCCTTCTCCATGTCCTCACATCTTCTCAACATTCTTCCTCTGTCCTCTCACAGTTTTGTTTGTCTTCCTTGCACACTCATTCCCTATTTCCTCTTCTTTCGCACTCGTTCTTGTTCTTCTCCTCCTTATATTCATTTTTGTCTCATCACACTCCCTTTGTCCTCTCACACCTCCTCCTCCGCATTTCCTTTGCTCTCCTTTGCCACTGTCATTCTGAAACACTCAGTCCTTCGTTCATTTCATCTCTCTCTCTTCTGCTACCCTCTCACACACACCATCTGTGAACTCATACTCCTTTCGATCCCATCTTCTTTCTGTCTGTCCACTCACACACCATATTGCTGTCCTCTCACACTCCGTCCTATTGTCCTCTCGCAGTCCTTTTGCTTTTTGAAGAAACATTTTTTTAAATCTGACTCGCACTTGAAAAAGTGCGAACTTGCACATCTGCAGCGTGCATGCCGGAGGTAAACAGAGGTCACACCGCAGCATACGCGCTCCTGGAAAAGCTGTATTTGGTTGTAATTAACTTTATGTCTCTCTGTGTGTGTGTGTGTGTGTGTGTGTGTGTGTGTGTTTGGGATTTCTCTCATCTCCCCTGGTGGTTTTTCTGCTCCAGCTGCCTCTCAACTGTCAGTCACAGTTTAAAGTTCATGAAATTTCTATGAGGATCGATCAGCGGTTCAGCGATTGATCAGGCCGAGCTTCATGCCTCCGAATCCGCGGAGAAAGTGAACGCGTGCTTTTCCTGCTTCCTTGCTTCGCGTGAAGGAGGGAAAGGAGCGTAAAACAGAATCAATAGCGAGCAGCCAAAGGGTTTTAGACGTTTGTCAACCGGCCACTTTGCACGCAGCCGACAGGCTGAAACAGGAAAACAAATCACTTCCTGTTGTCTCCTGCTCCCCGTGCGCCGTCTGGAAGCGTCTCCGTAATGACCGAAGGGACAATCAAACCAGATACACACACTCGGCTCGGCCCTTATCAATAAACCGGCACATGGAAATGCGAGATTGGACCGTGCTGCGCAGGAATCTGAACCTTGCAAACAAATTGCGTCGTTCCATCACGGGCGAGACGGCTTTGATGGAGTGGTTTGTACACAGAGCCGGAGCTGAACGCAGAACGATTCAGAAATAGCCTCCTGAATGGCTAAGAGGCGCCGACGGGATTGTGGCCAGCGGGGGCGTGCCTGCGCCTTCAATCATTCCATCAGGTGAAAAACGAGAGGCGTCATTTTCCCGGGGAGGAACGTAGCCGGACGCTGATGCGGAGGAACGAAATGTAAATAGCAAACCGGCCAGGAAAGAAATAGATGAAAAATGGTTGTTTCTCAAGATCGCGAAGAGCGATCAGCTGGATGTGGGGCAAATAATGCAATGGATGGAAATAGAGGGCAACTCCTTAGAGAAAAAAACATGCCGGGGAAGAAACGCACACAGCTGCATATGCGGAATATGCGCTCGAAATGGTAGAGAGCGTAATGATGTAGTGTGTGTGTGTGTGTGTGTAAGATGATTGAAAGAGAGCGAGAAACAGAGAGCGAGAGAGAGACAGAGAGAGAGAGAGTCTTTAATCACTGAGTGCTTGCTTTCCCACTCTGCCCCATTTGACCTTTAACCTCGTGCGGCGTGTGGAAGAAGAGCCGAGAAATTGATTCGGTGAGGTGCGCGCGCTGTCTCTCATTTGCCAGCTAGAGCGAAGAGCATCTCCTGAAATCCGATCACACAGACAGTTAGCAGCGCAGGTTAACACGCTTTTTACGGGACGGCTCCCCGCTCAGACGGGCGTTAAACCTGGGGTCGTGCTGGTTAGTTCCAGATCTCATCTTAAACATTGTGTTTCCATCTACGACAAACGAGATGACTCGGGTCCTCGGAAGATCTGTCCACTACACTAAAGAACTTTTCTATTCCATGATAAATGATGGAAAATTCCATGCGCCAACTCCAACTACGCCAGGAATGAAAGAGTGAATCAAACCTTTTGTCTGCTGTGTGTGTGTGTGTGTGTGTGTGTGTGTGTGTGAGGAGAGAAACATGATCTGTCACCTCATTCCTCATCACATCCTGATTACTGACCACACGCATTTAAAGCGGAACCACTGCGTTGGGTGCGAGTGCCACGGCGCCACGATGAGAGCGATGAAGAAATAAAAAGATCAAATAAATAATAAATATACCCGCACCCCTTTTCTTCCTGCTCGTCTCCCCATCGTTCGTCTTCCCGCTCAACCACATTATCTCTACCCCTGCTCCCTCTGCCTCCCTCCCACTCTCTCTCTCTTTCTCTCGCGCAGCCGCACGTCAAAAAACCCAGCCGTGCACGAGGAGAAGAAAAATCAATACGAATTACAACGGAGAAAGTGGCGCTGATGGCTGGAATTGCAGCATATGTTTACACTAAATCAGGCAATCTATCTTCATACGAGCGCGGCAATGTGCGTGGGGTCAGGGTTCGACGCCGAGCGCGCACCCGCTACCGTGGCAATTACTGCAGCACGCGCTCGGTAACGCTCGTGTATCGATTGGGCACGAGAACGGGGAAAAGGGAGGGGGGTCAGAGTGCAGGGGGATTTTAATAAGAGAATGAACGGGCTTAATTTCTCGACAGCTTGATGGAGGGTGAGAGTTGCAACTGATACGCCAGCACTCACACCCACACACAAACACACACACACACACACACACACATACACGCATGCAGTTTTATCACAATATCTTTATAAGGATCTTTTGTTTGACATAATTACTAAAGTTAAATGTCCCGTACTCAACCTAACCGGTTTATTCAGGAGACAGTGGTGTACCTTGTCCTATCGGCTAGTAAACATTTTTACCCATAAATTAATAAAAGTTGGATTTGATACCGCTTGAGGTCCCTTTATTTGTTTAAAAAAAAATGTATCTTGAGCGTAATTGTTTCCAAATGAAACATTTTCGGGCTGTACATGGTGTTATAGTGGAGTGCATAAGGGATATTTTCTTGGTGTCTAAAAAGTACAACTAAAAATATTCGTCTATTTACACATAAACAGTGTAAAGAAACCAGAAATGAATTGCAAGGTACAGTAAATGTTTGGAAAGAGGGCTACGAGCTTTCCATAGCAGGAGGAACTCCCGACAGACCATCACGTCTTCTAAACACCTCCTTGGTACCTTTATAAATAGCATTCCTTTGCGTCCTAGATTTCCTAAAGGGATGTAAACTTTTGCACTTCAGTATATGAATTCAATTAGTTAGAATCGCTCGGGGCTAGAAACTTATTTCTGGAAAAAGTTAAACACTGTTTTCTTGAATATTAAGAATTGTGTTATTAAATAGCAGGTTTTTTTTTTTGTTTTTTTTTAACTCAGACTTCAAACTGTAATAAATCATAAGAATCGAGTGTATTATGGACCACTAACAGAGAGAGAGCGCTTTCTTTTGCACTTTCACACCATCGGCTCATGTGCCACAACCCCCCCCCCCCCAAAGGCCTGTGTCAGCGCACTCGTTCTTTTCTCCTTTCCCCTGCCAAAAACTGTCTTGAACAAATTTGATTTCGCAGCTCGCAGGGGCCCTTTCCCCGCCGCGAGAAAACAAATATTGTTATAATGGTAATAACATCTATTTGCCTTGCGCGACAAACGGCGACGGGCCCCTTTGAAAGGGCCAGCGTGCTCCGGCGCTGCAACCTTATTCTTATTCATGAAAGCCCGGTTATGCATATTAGCGCAAACTAGCTATTCTACTCGGCTGCATTCGAACTGTCAATCATCCTTAACCGATACAAGAGGCATCGGTGACAAAAGCCGAGTGGGCACGAGGGCTGACAAATTGTCCCCAAAGTCAAATTTGACAGCCTTTTATGATTAATGGGCTTGATTATGGAGAAATATCTGCCTAACCGTTTTTTTCCGGGGTGTTTCCCTTTCTGACTGTCTCTCTGTCTCTCTCTGTCTCTCGTGTTCTTTCTCACGCCCAGAGGACGGCAGAAAGGAAAACTGAGCTCTAGACCTGGGGAATGAAAAATCTAATGTATGTAGTAATGGGGTGGAGTTGGTTGGAGGAAAGGAGGATTGAATTCGCCAGTGTGTGAATGAGAAGTGAAGAGCGAGAAGAGCAGCAGGCCAACAGAGACTGACTGTGCACTTCATAAAACACACGCATGCGAAGACAGCGGAAATAGATTTCTTTTTCTTTTTTCTTTTTTTTTTTTTTGCTAATGCCATTAACAGACTTCCATTTCTGACACCATATCACTCGGCTCGAGCTCGCTCGTTAGCCGCTCCTCAATCGTAACACCTGCCAAGTCATATGTATACTGATCCTCGACTTCCTGTTTCACCTTCTTTATTGAATTATGTTATGTTATATAACGTTCTGTTGGTCCTAAGTAGCACCATATCCATGACATATTGCACTATTTGATGAGTCATGCCGTTTTCAAAAATGTATTACACGCAATATGCCATATAGTTATAATAAGAGTTATAGTCCTACCTGCTGTATATATTGGTATATCGTATCATATCATATCATATCATATCGTAAACTGCTGCGGCTGTAGGATCGCGCATACTTGCTATATAATATGTGAACTACCTTATTACATATACATGAGTGCATGAGGTCTTTTCATCACGGCGCGTCGATGGGTTTTGCAAATGCACTCTGCGGCAATACTGTTCTTGCGAGAACTCTTCCACATCTTAAAATTACAACCGAGTGTTGTTATTACCGTACTTATCTATACCTAATACCATATGTGTTATTTTATAGTTTTTGGAAAAATAAATAAATAAATAAATAAAACAGTATTGGTTTAGAATGTAGAAAATGAATCACTAAACAAAAAGCATGGGTGTCCAAACTTTTGAACGGTATTGTATATTATATTATAGCACTGTATATTATTCCTGGAGGACCAAATATCGTATTGTATCGTTTCATATCATATCATATCATATCATATATTACTGTAGATCGTATCCTATCATAAATTGTGTCACTACTGTACTGTATATATTGTTACGCAACACATTTGTTGCTATTGCTGTTGCTTTATAACTTTGGTATATGGCTGTTTCTAATCTAATCTAATCTATTATGCTACACTATGCTATACAGTATAAATTTAATAATACATTCTACTACTGTACAATGTACCATACAGTATATAACGCACATAATATACTCTGTACTATTTCGTTACATTATCTCATATATTATGGATTTATTTATCATAATGTAAACTATGTACTACTTGGTTATACGAGTGTACTATAACCTCATATGGCTACAGTACTGTACATACACTAGATATGACGTCCTATAAACGTACTGTATATAAACCCTTTTAAACAGGACTATACAGTAATAAACTGTTTTATATGGTATATGATTATTCACAGGTGGCATTTTCTAATTCCTGGCAGAACTATACTGAATACTATTTAATAACATACAGTATGGTACTGTACTGTACATATCCAAAAAAGAGGATATTATATAGTATACACCAGTACTATATGGTTATATTTATTATAAAAAACGCCTGCTTTAATGCCCATCCTGTACGATACAGCATTTTAAATTATAAGATAGAATTTCAAGGCCAAGTCAGGGAACCCTGTTGCCATGAAAGTTGTTCAATGTTCTTGGTCTGCAACAATGTTTAGATATAACATCCACATGAATGGCAGGACCCCAGGTTTCCCGGCAGAACTTTGCTCAGAGCATCACACACTGCCTCCCGCCCAGTGCAGTCTCCAGAACCATTTATAACTCTGAACTTAATAAGTGTTTACAGACTCTGATAAATGAATAAAACTCTGATTCGATCATTTAAATACAAGCGAAATAAAATTCAATTGAAAGGCGGTAATTTAATAACATACGCTGTAGTCAAACACTCCATATAAAAACACACACTAACCACATTCCCAGCTAAAAAAAAAAAAAAAAGCCGCAAAATTGAATCCTGATGTATTTGCTGTACCACAGAACAAGGACCTTGTGTATAACGCTGTATCTGTATGTGTGTGTGTGTGTGTGTGTGTGTGTGTGTGTGTGTGTGTGTGTGTGTTTCAGCTCTGAATGAACCCACCATTGATTACGGCTTCCAGAGGTTACAGAAGGTCATCCCACGCCACCCTGGAGACCCCGAGAGGTTACCTAAGGTAGGTAGACGTCTAAAGATTAGCCGTAGTCTTCGGTACATTTTTATAATTCAGTTGTTTTATGATTCTTAATGTTTTTATTTTTTATTTTCATGTCATCCTATAATTACTGTACAAGCAGGACAAAAGCACTTAACAAGTTAACAAGTTCAGGTTTAACAGTAGGCCACGCCCGGTTCAGGTTCGTGAATTCGGGCCGTGTCCTGAACTCACACGTTGAACAATTATTCAAGGAGAGAAAAAAAATAATAATACAACAATAACAAGAAGAAGAAAAACCTCGGCAGGTGCCGTGTGCGGTTTGCCGCCTGGTTAGTATGAAAAGATTATTTCGGCCTAAAAAGGCGGCAGGGCTAAGTGAGCGAGATTTGTTCGGGCAGAGGCCCGCTGTTCCGACCTGATGCGGACTGACACCTTAAAGCAGCTGCCAAATTGAAACCATTTATCAAAATCTGGCGTCTGAGATCTGAAAAAAAAAAAAAAAAAAGGCTGTTTATTGGCGAATTGATGCTAATAGTAAGCATATGGTGTCTCGGCCTCTTCACGGAGGGAACATTAACTATCGCAGGCACTAGATTTATTTATTCAAGAGGAAAACTCAATAAGAATGCAGATGTTCCTCCTCTCTCTCTCTCTCTCTCTCTCTCTCTCTCTCTCTCTCGCTATAAATGAATAATAGTAAGCACAGGAGGTAAATAAATAACAGAATATGTGAGCATGCTAAGAAATAAAGATGCACTTAAGTGGGTAAATATGCTGTCAGGTTCAGTGTGTGTGTGTGTTTGTGTGTGTGTGTGTGTGTGTGGGTGTAGGTGTGAGTCTGCCCACAGCTGTGCTTTTGCTGATCATGCTTTTTTTTTTTTATCACTGCTGTCAAATTTCACACACACACACACACACACACACACACACACACACACAC
>QNUK01000818.1:117500-175000 GCA_013621035.1 Clarias magur | reverse complement strand
TGTTAGAGAGTGAGCGTGAGGGGGTGAATGAGTGAGAGTGTTAGAGAGTGAGTGTGAGGGAGTGAATGAGTGAGAGTGTTAGAGAGTGAGCGTGAGGGAGTGAATGAGTGAGAGTGTTAGAGAGTGAGCGTGAGGGAGTGAATGAGTGAGAGTGTTAGAGAGTGAGCATGAGGGAGTGAATGAGTGAGAGTGTTAGAGAGTGAGCGTGAGGGAGTGAATGAGTGAGAGTGTTAGAGAGTGAGCGTGAGGGAGTGAATGAGTGAGAGTGTTAGAGTGAGCGTGAGGGAGTGAATGAGTGACAGTGTTAGAGAGTGAGTGTGAGAGAGTGAATGAGTGAGAGTGTTAGAGAGTGAGCGTGAGGGAGTGAATGAGTGAGAGTGTTAGAGAGTGAGTGTGAGGGAGTGAATGAGTGAGAGTGTTAGAGAGTGAGCGTGAGGGAGTGAATGAGTGAGAGTGTTAGAGAGTGAGTGTGAGAGAGTGAATGAGTGAGAGTGTTAGAGAGTGAGCGTGAGGGAGTGAATGAGTGAGAGTGTTAGAGAGTGAGCATGAGAGTGAATGAGTGAGAGTGTTAGAGAGTGAGCGTGAGGGAGTGAATGAGTGAGAGTGTTAGAGAGTGAGTGTGAGGGAGTGAATGAGTGAGAGTGTTAGAGAGTGAGCGTGAGGGAGTGAATGAGTGAGAGTGTTAGAGAGTGAGTGTGAGAGAGTGAATGAGTGAGAGTGTTAGAGAGTGAGCGTGAGGGAGTGAATGAGTGAGAGTGTTAGAGAGTGAGTGTGATGGAGTGAATGAGTGAGAGTGTTAGAGAGTGAGTGTGAGGGAGTGAATGAGTGAGCGTGTTAGAGAGTGAGTGTGAGGGAGTGAATGAGTGAGAGTGTTAGAGAGTGAGTGTGAGGGAGTGAATGAGTGAGAGTGTTAGAGAGTGAGTGTGAGAGAGTGAGTGTGAGAGAGTGAATGAGTGAGAGTGTTAGAGAGTGAGCGTGAGAGAGAGACAGTGACTGAGGCGGTGAATAAAAGAGTGGATGAAGAAGCGAAGAAGAAAGTGAATGAGAGAGTTAGGGAATGAATCAGAGAAGGAATAAAGGAGAGACTGAATGAAAGAAGGGCGAAATGAGACTGAGGGTGAATCAAAGAATGAATGCGAAAGGGAACGAGAGTGAGAGATGAATGAGTGTTACAGAGCCGAGTGGAACAGCTGGAGCTTGTACAGGCCTATCATTACTGCTGTGTGAGAACTACAGCATTGTACTTTACACACTACGCTTCAGATTACACACACACACACACACACACACACACACACACTATCTGGCATCATATTATAATCAGAGTCATCATTTGTGTGTGTGTGTGTGTGTGTGTGTGTAAACAAACCGACAACCAAAAACCCATTATTTCTTCTCAGTACAGTGGACATGGAGGAAACTCTTCTTCCTCTTCCTTGTCCTTCTCTTCCTCACCCTTGTACATTTCCCACGATAAAACATGACCTCAACACTAATCATCCTCGTGTAACGATTCCACAGATGGTTTGAGTCAATGACATAAACAGAACGGGAAAAAGAGAGAGAGGACGAAAAAAAAAAGAACGATACACAAACCCTCCACTCAAGCGCCGAGGTTAATCTTTCTAACAAGTCTCTCAGCACACTGAGTCGCTCAGTGATGTCACTCAGACTCGGTCATGTGGTTTACTGGAACTTCCTGTCATCCATAAACCAACCGGAGATGGAATGTTATGTGGGCGGCCATCTTGGACAAGCAGAAATTCCGAGAGTGAACTTTATCATCAGTCTGATCAGGAACCGGTAATACACTATTGTCTCTATGGCAACAGCTCGATTACAAGGTCGTTTACAGTTTAATGATTAAAAGAGTTTGGATTTGCTGATGCAGCTTTGCTTATTAATATCTACAGAAGGAGTCTCCAGTGTCAGTGCGTCATAACACGTGTTAACGGGAATGTTTTAGGAGCGTGCCACGGAAACGGCGCGTTAAAAATAAACCTAGCAAGTTGGCCTATAAAAAGGAATAAACTGTTCCATAACCTTCTGTTATACAAAATATCAACAATGTTATGGTGGAGATGTCGCCACTTCATCACTCCATGATGTTTCCCTGTTTCCCTTAAACAGCGTGACTCCAAGGGATTTATTTCTTACACAACTAATAGATAAATAAAAGTCCCCATTATGCACCATTATGACACGTCCGGTCCTCAAAAGTATGATTACTCAGGTTTGTGTGTGTGTGTGTTTGTGTTGGTGAGTATGTGTGAGTGTGTCTTTCACATGTGCGTGTGTGTGTGTGTGTGTGTGTGTGTGGTCCACCTCAGTGCAATACCCCAGAGACCTCCAGCAGAGGCTCCCATAATACCAGCTGTGACACTGAAAGGCTGAGAAATCGAGGGAAAGGAGAGATTGTGTGTGTGTGTGTGTATGTGTGTGTATGGTTTAGTCTCTCTGGCCACAGATGACACCCCCAGCACTGCTGTGTGTTTTTCTATTTATTAGCTTTGTTATTGTTATTAAAAGAGCGATCGCCACAGCTCGCACAGGAACGAAGCCCGGGGCAGAGAGAGAGAGAGAGTTACAAATTCAATAAACGGATGCAGTGCGCTCGCTTCTATTAGAACGGTGTGTGTGTGTGTGTGTGTTTCAGGGTTTGATTTGGCCATAATTAAAGGATTAATAAGGGACTTTGTGATCCTGAGGTTAAGTCGGGCCCTATCATTTGATCCACCTGCCCCTATAGAGTGTGATACAAAATATTTTTTTATAATTATTTTTATTTTTATTTTATTTGTTAAATATCTAGTTGAACACGAGATGTTAGCATGATGTTGAACTTTGTTGAAATTGTCACACCCTAGAACTGAAATCAACTGTTTTATACTGTATAATTGTGACTGCATAAGTGTTCATCCTAAAATTACTTCTGCCATGTTCGATGAGTTACGTACGATTCCGAATATGCATCACACATTCTGAAACGTACAAGACATAAAATCAGATAAAAGTTAACACTTTTTATTAAGAAAGTTACACGTATTCAGAATTGTGTTACATACTTACTTAAGGCTTAAACTATATATAATTTTCTATGTGAAACCTCTTCAGGTTAAAGCGGTGAAGATGTATTTTTCTTTTAAAGTACTTAAACTAGCCCTTCTTTCTGTTGTTAAATTAACACTTTAACAAACACAATGGTTAATTGCGTTTTTTTTTAGCAGTTAATGCAAACGAGTATGTGCATCACTCCGCATGGAGTGTGCTGTTGATTAGAAGTGCCCAAGTATATAGCAGCACAAGGTAGTAAAATAAGATTATGGATTCATATGTACAGGGGGGGTGTGAACGTTTTATGTACAGAAGGTGCAGAATGTGTTAAAAAATAGGACATACTGTATATAGTAATATACAGTACAATATATCTGTGTAAATACGTACTTATAACTGTACCTCTTGACATGTTTTGACAAACCATGTAACTCAGGGTGCATCTGATGGGTGAAATCCTAGAATTGAAAGTCAGGGAAACAATTCTGAGAGTCATAGTCCTTGTCCAGTCTAATAGTCCACGATTCTACCTTTTCAGGACCGCTTGTCTGCTGTGCTTCAAGTTCTGAGAATCTATCCAGTCAGACGTGCCTTGTGCCAAAATAAGGACTTTTAAGAAATTGGAATGAATACAAATTAATCAGAAACGTTAATGTATTCATGCTGACTAGCAAAACTTGAAAACGCAAGCTTTAACCTTTAAGCGTGAAAAAAGACAGAGCTAGAAAATACAGACTGGGCTTTAAAAAAAAAAAAAAGCAGCAACAACACACCACTCGTGTTACTCTTATGTAACATCAATCACGTTTGAGGTGTGAACGAAAGTTTGTACAGCGTCTATATTAACTCTGCAAACTCAGCAAACTCTGAATATGAATAAGATCTTTTTTTGTTTGGTCAAAAGTTTTAACTACATTGATTTTCCACTATTACAAGCCATTTTGTGTGATGTTTCAAATTCCTAATTAAACCCCTTTCCGTTCCTACAAAATGTCGAAAAGTTCCACGGAGGGGGGGACGGGGGGACGGGGGGCGGGTGAATACTTATTCAATGCACTATACAGTATGTATATGAGGATTTGTGTACTGTATGTGTGTATGTACAGTAAGTGTGTGGTGTAAATGGAATGCAGACAGCTGTTCCATCCCTCTTTGTCACGTACTGTACGTCGTGTTGGAGCGATGCATCTGCCATGTCTTCTCTGCGATAATAATTCCATTTTAATGCTTGCAGTGTTTTAACACCCCTGTCCCGCACCCGTATGTCACCGTGGTTTAATGCTGCTGATTTAAATCAGTATTGTAAGAAAGTTTTTTTTTTTTTTTTCCCCCCACTTTTCTAAATAAACATAAAAAGTAAATAAAAAAAACTGGGGAAAGTTTGATACATTAAACATGAGATTGAAATGATTTTTATGATGATGATTTAAATGATGGTTCACTTGAGGAGAATGTTTCGCTAAACTCTTGCGTGTGTGTCTGTGTGTGTGTGTGTGTGTGTGTGTGTGTGTGTGTGTGTACAGGAGGTGCTGTTAAAGAGAGCAGCAGACCTGGTGGAAGCTCTTTATGGAATGCCTCATAACAATCAGGTTTGTTAACACTACTAGATTGTTTTTAATCGCTAAAGGAATATCGATTTCTACTATCTTCTAGTATACCACTACCTTCATGAATCATGCCGGTAACCGACTCTCTGTTTCTTCCTTTCTCGAAGGAGATCATCCTGAAGCGGGCGGCCGACCTCACCGAGGCTCTGTACAGCGTGCCGCGCAGCCACAACCAGCTGCCGTCTCTGACCGGATCGAGCGCGCACACGGGCATGATGGGAGTGAACTCGTTCAGCAGTCAGCTCGCCGTCAACATCTCCGAGGCCACGCAGGCCGACCAGGGTGAGTGTGTGTGTGTGTGTGTGTGTGTTTGTTTGGACTGAGTAGCGCTATAATCAGACATGTCAGCACTATGATGGCTCTAGAGACTCATAGCTCTGGCGAGAACGTGCATTCGTGTGAATACTGGATACACACTGTAGGCGTTCCAACACAGCTGATTATACGGATAGCAAGACCGTCACCAGGCGTTTCTCGGTTCCTAAAAATCTGTTACTCAATCAGAAGCAATCCTGAGCTTCGTGGAGAAATGTTGCACGGCGGTTAGCAGCAATAAACACTATAACAATGTAAATATAAACACGCTGAAAGAAAATAGCTGTTAGTAAGAGTTTATTGTTTTATTTGATCAAACGTGTCATTTATTATTATTATTTTTCAAGCTGCTGACTTTGGAACAAGTTTTTGCAAAAGTAAATATTTGTACTGTATGTGATTATTTGTAATGAGATCCCTCGGTGTGATTAATGATTTTTTTTGGATGAGAGAGAGAGAGAGAGAGAGAGAGAGATTAAGTCGCATAGTTTTGACATGCATGTCACACACATGCTACGGAGCTGCCATTCATTATGAGCGTTTCTCGTGAAACATGTGCGCGGATCTGTTTGCGGCTTGTATGAATCGTGCATGCGTATGTGAGCGAGAGGGAAAGGGAGAGAGAGGGATGCTGTTAATGAGTGGAAAAGTGCAGAAGACGACACTGTGTGAATAAAAAAAAAAAACAGTGTTTACACACAGTGTCTGACAACTTGCTCTCTTCACACACACACACACACACACACACACACAGAGCTATTCATAAGAGTACTGTACTTATGTGTGTATGCATTTAGTTGTTTGCGGGAAACTACTTTGCCCAAGACAGGCAAGATAGCTTTAGTATTGTTGGACAGTTTATTGAGAGTAACAGTTCTCCAAAGTTTAAGATCTGCACAGTCAGGTTCCAGAGATGTGGTTGGGTTCCAGTGCTTAAGATTTGGGTGATATGGCTCCAGATGTTGTCATCCAGTTGGGTTCCAAACCTTCGGATTTGTGTGATTAAGCCCTCATTAAGTTCTCATCTGATTGGGTTCCAGAGTTAAAATTTGGGTTTCAGTGATGAATGTCTGAATGGGTTCCACTGGTTACTATTCATGTAATAAGGTTACAAAGGTTGACATCTGTTTTAGTTCCAAAGTTTAAGGTTTGAAGAACTAGGCCCAGATGTTACCATCTAATCGTGACTCAGAATTTAAGATTTGGGTTCCAAAGATTTTTTTCTGTTTGGGTTCCAGGGGTTAATATTTGGATGTTTACCTTAGGTACCAAAAGCTGACATCTGATTGGGTTCCTAACGGTAGGACTTGAGTTTACTTGCCTCCAGAGATTACCATTTGATTGGGTTCCAAAAGTTGGGTTCCAGAGATTTTTGTTTATTTTGATTAATATTTGGGCGACTTCCCAAAGGTTGACATCTGATTGGGTTCCTAACATTAAGATTTGAGCAGTTAGCCCCCAAAGGTTACAGAGGTTGACTTCTGATTGGGTTCCAAAGGTTAGATTTTGGAGTTAGGTTCCAGAAGGTAACATCTGATGAAAATCTGTATGACTGGGTTCCACAGGGTTACATAGGTTTTTTTTTTTTTTTTTTTTTAGAGTTTAAGCATAGTCATGTTCCAGAGATTGTCTCATCAGGTTACAAAGGTTAAGGTCTGATTATGTTTCAGAGGTGAAAGTCAATTTATTTATGAATTTATGCCTCTGAATTTATGCCTTAGTTTCAGGAGTTAAGATTCAGATTGCAAATATATTTGGTGTAATGTTTTTTTTACTTCTATTTATGGGGACCTGTTCACACAGCAGTGTCCTGGGGACTGTAGACGTTGTCTGGACAACAATCCTCCGTCCCCTAAGGATTATGCATTGACACATGTAGAGGAGAATGTAATTATTACCGCAGGATTAATTAGCCCCATGAGCAATAAATGTGTGAAAAACCCACACAAGATTTTATGGACAGTCGGTCCCCATTACTTTACAATACATGGTAGTGTGTGTAAGAGAAGGGCAGTGTTTCAATATCCGCTCAGATGAGCCATGGTTCTCTTCATCCACCAACTCTGTCTCTCACAGACAGGAAGAGAGGGATGAACAGATCATTATGATAGAGGAGGAGAGAGGAGATGGAGGGAGACAGAAAAAGCCCTACATATTCCCTTGATGCCTCTCCCTCTCTATCTCTCTCCCTCTCTCTCCCTTTTTCTCATTCTCTCTTCTTGCTCATCCTTCTCTGCTCATCTGCTTTCCTCATTCAGGCAGGAAAGAACACCTACAGAACCCCATGAGGTCATGGGAAAAGAGCATAAAAACACCCCACTATACACACACACACACACACACACGTTGTACTGTATGTGTTACAGTTATAAACACTGATTAAAACATTTGGCTTGGGTTCCTCTATCATTCCCTCCCCCCCTCTCTCTCTCTCATTCATTGTGTAAGTATGTATACACTACTGAGAACAAATTATACAGCACCCTTTAAGATTCTGAAGGCCGTAGCCAACAAAAGATTGTACAAACAACTCAAGGTTTTGCAGCAGTCAATGTTTTCTTAAATTAGGACAAAATAGAATGAAAAATTATGGTTCAATATCAATGTTTCCTAAACTTTATAACAATTTTATGATGATTTAGTTAGTGCAAAACTAGTTCACCTAATAGTTTCCAGTACATGTTAGCCTCAACTGTAGAAATGAAGACCTGAAATCCAGACGCCCATTTTTGCTGATCTTGGGGTAACATTTGGCCACAGCAATTTTATTTAAAGATGTTGCTTCTTCTCTAATGTGTTATTTAATTGTCTCAACATCTCTTTAACCAAATAAGTGATGCAAGATGACATGCTTTACTTCTTGTTTTGTGTGTGAGTATCCCTGCTATGACCTCTGAGACGGTGTGTGTGTGTGTGTGTGGATGTCAAGGTGCCATGTCCTCATATGCTGTCATTGTATAAGAATGAAGCAGATCAGGTTACTGAACACACATGAGATAGTCCAGCTCCACCTGTCAGTATTCAGGATTCGGACAATGTGAAGACTCTGCAAGCTTGGCTTTAGTTTGAGCTCGTGCATGTGTGTGTGTGTGTGTTTTGGCCCTCGCTTTCTTCTTGATACAAAGCCAGCAGGCCAGCACTCCATCAATGGCCTTCCTGCTGAGAAATTCAGCAGGACATGATGAGAGAGAGAGAAAGAAAAAGAGACAGAGAGAATGGGAAACACATGTTAGGAGGATAAGTAGAAGGGCAGCACTGACAGTCTTTCTCATTCTCTTTTTTTCTCTCCCAAACGGTACATCCTGGTTAGGCCTGTATGTCCACAGTGGATATATTCAGAAATCGTAGCTTATAAAAATGTACTATAACAACATGCTTAGTTTTAATAATAAAGTCTGTTCTAAGCCTGCTGTCTGTGTCCCATGCTGTAGGTTATTCGCGTAACTCCAACAGCGTGTCTCCTCGTGGCTATGCGCCGAGCTCCACGCCTCAGCAGTCCAACTACAACACCATCACCTCCACCATGAACGGCTACGGAGCCGCCGGCATGACCAACCTTGGCGTGCCAGGTTCACCCAGCTTCCTCAATGGATCCACTGCCAACTCCCCCTACGCAAGTGAGTGAACACAAACCTGGCATTATACAAGAACAGTGATGCAACATCAGCAATGGCAGCGGATTATTGGTAGCATGGCAGGAGAATACTTTTACAGGAACAGGTGTAGCGGACATGCACTGTAGCCCTGCAGCAGTATAGTTTGTTTGTTTTGGTGCTTACATTTCTTTAGGTGTAGAAGCCTGTCCAAGTATTACCATAGTCCACTTATAGTTTTTCTCTAAAGCTGCTTCTGTATACTACCTGACCAGGTGTAGAAGTGTTTCTAGTACTATACTTGTTAGTGACCTGATGAAGTCCTTCCTATAGTGATGTGTCAATAGTCTTCCTGCGAGTTTTACCTGTACAGGTGTTTCTTTAATCTTTGGAAAGTCTATCTGGTTTTGTTTACGTGTATACAGTACAGACCAAAAGTTTGGACACCCCATCTCATTCAGCGAGTTTTCTTTCTTGTGTTGTTTAGCCCAAACGCGTCTCTTCTGCTTGTTGCCTGTCCTTAGCAGTGGTTTCCTAGCAGATCTTCTAGCATGAAGGCCTGATTCACACAGTCTCCTCTTAACAGTTGTTCTAGAGATGTGTCTGCTGCTAGAACTCTGTGTGGCATTGACCTGCTCTCTGATCTGAGCTGCTGTTAACCTGCGATTTCTGAGGCTGGTAGCTCGGATGAACTTCTCCTCCGCAGCAGAGGCGACTCTCGGTCTTCCTTTCCTGGGGCGGTGCGCATGTCAGCCAGTTTCTTTGTAGCGTTTGATGGTTTTTGAGACTACACTTGGGGACACTTTCAAAGTTTTCCCAATTTTTCAGACTAACTGACCTTCATTTCTTAAATTAATGATGGCCACTCATTTGTCTTCACTTAGCTGCTTTTTTCTTGCCATAATACAAATTCAACCTCTTTGAATGAGAAGGTGTGTCCAAACTTTTGGTCTGTACTGTATGTGTTTCCAGTACTTTGTTGTGCTTTCCTGTATTGATGGTGCTATAGTCTACCAGAGTGTGTGCTCCACAGTTTTACCTGTACATGTGTTCCTTTAGTCTACTGCCACAGAGGTTTGGGTAGGCTATCTCAGCAGGTAGTTTTCTTTACCCATATAGGTGTTTCCAATACTTTACTTGTAGCTGACCAGAGCAGGTGATTGTTTATAGTTCCTCTATTGATACTGTATGTCCAGTCTACCTAAGTAGATGCTGGAGCTTCTTGCCTGTACAGGTGTTTCTTTACTGCCACAGGGGTTTCGGTAGGTATTCTGGTTTCTTGGTAGGTATTGAAGAACTAGGAGTTTTTAAAGTATATCAGAACGTTTATTCATAGTTGCCTATACATACAGTAGTGGAACTGAATGTACATGTCTATACCTATTGCTGTAGTTGTGCATCAGGAAATTACTGCTATTTACCTCTACATGTTGATGTGTCCCTGATGGGGTGTCTGATTGGATCCATTCCATTTTTGTTGCTCTTTGTCAACCTACTTAGTTTCAGTTATGTCTATGTAGACTACAGTCCCAGGCTTGGGCGGCTTCGTGTGAAGGCCACAAAACCCATTGTCGTCTCGCTGATCGCTAGAAGAAGAACAGATGGTTTCGGCTTTGAAAAAGTCTCGCCATGACTAATTGCTGCCACTCACGTTCATCTTCATCGTCATCCTCATCCTCACTAACACATTAACATGCCTGTCATGCGGCTTGCTGTCTACCCTGAACTCTAGCTATCAGTTTTGATTCTCCTTTCACATCGCTTTATAATTTAGTCCTTTATATGTCAGTGGCATGAAATTCAAACAACATGCTTCTACTTAGGCACGTTGGAACGGGGTGAATGTGTAATACACCCTCCTGGGTAATTCGGCTGTGCATTTAAGTGCTTGAGTTGTTGTAGCTCAGTTCATATATTCAGTCCACAGTGCTTGTGTTTCATTTGATTGGCATATGGTTGGCAGTCACTGCGGCGAGCAAAGTGACAGGGTTTTTATTTCATTTGCTTTTAGCAGCAGGCAGGCAGGACGACTTGGCCTGGAAAAAAGATTTAGAATTTAAAGGAGGAATGGCTAATCTATATTCTTGGGTAGATTCAGCAGGTAGTTTTTTTTTTTTTTTTTTTTGGTCTAAGAAATTGAGAACACAGGTTCAGTGTTGTGCATTTTCCCTTTCTGTTCTTTTATCTTCAACTGTGATGAAAGACGAGCTGTTTTTAAAAGATGGCTACGTTAAATGTTTCTTAATATCTATGTGTGATGCTTTATAAAAATGTAACTTTATGTAAGATTATTTAAGTTATGGATCAACTTTGCCATTCCGGTAGCATCCTCTCGCATCCCCATCCTCCTGCTCCCTTCCAGTCGTCCCTTTGCACTTCATCCGAGCCCTAATAACCAGCATGAGCGTCCTCCCAATCACCTACTCACTCATTCATTCATCTCTGCGTATGTGTGTGTATGATTGTGTGTGCGCATGTGCATGTGTGTCTGTTTCCATCACCACTTCATTTCTCCTCCTCCTCATCATTTCCTGTTTTTCACATTTTCCTTTTTGCGTCGTTCACTTCTTCCCTCTACCGCTCCATCACGTCCTCTTCCTCATTCTCTCCTGTTCATATGATCTCTGCAGTCAAACAGAAGAGCGCCTTCGCCCCCGTCGTGCGGCCTCAGACTTCCCCGCCCCCCACCTGCACCGGCACCAATGGGAGCAGCCTACAGGGTGAGCACCCCGCCCCTCTCCTGCCTCTCAGCCAATGAGAACGCACCCATCCTAAAGCACCAAGACTTAGACTGCCCTATTCAACAAAGTTTAATCGGACCGGACAGAAATATGGAAGGTCAAAGTTGATCCATAACTCGGAGATTTTTTTCCTGATCTGTCAATGTAATAAGGATTGATGTTTATGTCCAAAAAAAAAAAAAAAAAAAATCCTCAATCTATTAGTTTAATATGGGTTAAGATATCTGAGTATGTAGAATATAATACTCACTGTAAATACTTCTTATCAATAAATTGTATTTTAAACTTCACTCAAAATTATTTAGGTAAAAGTTAATCGGGGGAAAAAATTTCACCCTAATTTACTTTTGCAAATCAACTATTGCATCTAATATGCATCTAATATGATTCCAATAAAAACAAAAACAAACAAAAGCAAATCCATTAATATAATTTCAGAATGCTAGTTCAGCATATTTAAAAAATATGATATTTATGTAAACAAAATTAATTCAAATGAAATTATATAATAGTTCTGTTTTTATTTATAAAAATATAGCTATAGTGTTAGCAAATATTTGTTTATATCATATAAAAATTGTTCACATTTTATAGAATTTGTGTAATATGTATATAATTAAGTTATTATATCATTATATTATATTTTTATAATTCCACTTATTTATTTTAAAAAAGTAAAATTAGGAAAAATAAGTACTGTAATACGCAGAAAAAGGAAAATAATGTTGAAATAATACTTTAACATGTTTTTTGGGATATATTTTGACATTTCCATTGGAAGCAATAAAGTATCTGTCAATCTATCTATCTATGTATGGAGGTATGGATCGATCCATAAATGCATTTTATTCTATGAACTTTATTCGGTAGACAGTTTATGACATGATCAGCATTTAAAGTATAGGATTCTTAAAAAAAAAACGCAGTGTGTTGCTGCTCGCTGATTGTGTTTATGTCTTGTTTTGCAGCCATGGCCGGTCTCATCGTCCCTCCCATGTGAAGCAGGAGAAGTTTGTGCTCATTGAATATAAAACTAAAAGATTCTTAAGAACTCACCGACTCAAGCGTCATCTTAGTAGATCTCCCCACATCATCATCATCATCATCATCATCATTTAAAGGAGGAGTGTTTTTTTTTTTTTTTTCACACAACCTGGACAACCTGGACAAAAGTGCATTAAAAAAGATTAAGACTAACACAATGCCTTTTTGTTTAAACTTTTTTTTTTGGATCGATTCCCCTTCGATCGGTGTCTTCGGGGACTTGTTTTGCAAACAACAGCAGCCGAAGCCACAAACGTGAAGGCAGCTTTAAGATGATTTGAGCACGAAGTGGAGAGTTTGGAGACGTGCAGCAGCTGTGACCCTCGGCTAAGTTCCGGACTTTTTATTTGCATGCGGAGCTGATCCTGTTCAATTTCAGTTCATTTTCAAGGAACTGTATCATGTACAGTAAGGATGGAGCAGAAAATGAAATAAGCTTGTAAAAGAATGAATACATGCGATGGCGAGAGATGAGGAACGCTACAGTACAACCTCCTCCCACTTCTTATGCTAACGTTTGAAATTTTTCATCGGCTCGAACGACGTCTTGCCAACATAAATTTCTACTGCGTGTCCATTTTCTACCATTGAAATAAGTAAATAATTTCAAGAACAATGTTACTAACCTGATACACGTGCACAGCAGCTGGGTCAAACTCGAAGATTTTAAGAATCATCATCTTTTTATTTGAATTATTTTTTTGATTTTTTTATGAACGACGAGTCGATGAGTGTGTGTAGGTACATTAGAGTCGCAGGTGTGTGGATCGCTAGATTTAAACCAGGAATGCTTTCTGCAACTTCACATTTAGGTACCAGACATTATTGTTGATCTTCTTGTGATTTTTTTTTTTTTTTTGTATGTATTTATATCAAAAAAGTATGTTTGGAAATTTTTTTGGTGATTTAGGCCTGAAATATAGGATCACATATCTCTTGATGTCTTAATACCTTTTAGATCTTGTAAAAAAGTGTGAAAAGTCTTTTTTTTTTCTTTGTAAAAACCAATCAATCAAACAAACAAACAAAAAAAAATCACATCAGGTCACCTGCTTTATTGAAAGCAGGATGTACGCTTCACCACTTTTGTAAAGAAAAAATATCCCTTTTTTATTTGTATATTTCTTTTCTTTTCGTAAACAGCATTTTGTGTTCTCGTTTGCCTTCTTCCTTCGTCCTGTCCTGTTCTTGTGACGAAAAGAAAAAGAAAAAAAAAACGTGTACGTTCATCGTTCTTTCCAACTGCACTGTTTTCGTTGGGGCACTTACAAGGGCAATGTACTATATTAGCGAACAAATTTACCAGGAAAAAAGCGGTTCAAGTGAAAAAACAATTCCACAAATATGCACCAGTACGTTCCCACACATTGAGTTTATATGTTACTATGGTGATGACTGGGATGAATGTTTGCTCATCACATGGTTTGGATGATATTTCTGAAATGTTTTCATGTGCTTAATGTTTTAAGGTCACGTCAGGATGCCTTGTAGTGGTTAGTTTAGATGACTGAATTTGGGTTTTGGGAAAAACAACAACAACAACAGAACAGCAAAACGGTAAAATAATCAGTTTTAGATTTTCGTCCCACTTTGATGGTCCAAAGCCCTAAATTTAATACTTCGTTAAAAGAAAAAAAAAAAAAAAATCAAGTTGTCAAAATATAGATTTAGCTACAAAATGTAAGAATTTTTACAAATTAAAAAAAAAAAAAATTCTCAGAAAACTAATTGGAGTACTACACGTGATGTTATTGCTCGCATCATTGCACACAACTTGAATGAACTACTTATGCAAAATGCACTTCACACAAAATTCCTTCAAAGATCAAAGCTCATGGGGTCCATACTGTAGAGAATCTAAGGGCACATGGTAGTTATTTTTAGGTTTACATTTTTTTTTACATAGCCATGAATTCGTGGATTGTGGCCACCAATTAAGTAATTTGTGAAATTTAGAAATTTCGTGGTAGCCCACAAAGTACCAAATGCCTCCATAATTAGGTTGTTACAGGTACAATTGTATAATTCTAGACAGTTCTTAACATACAAATTAGCTTATCTTTAATATGTAAATGTGTAGCCATGGTTTATATAAAATAAATAAATAAATAACCACCATGTTCCCAAAACAATACTGGTTTTCCTCATGCAGATAGAGGAACAAAAAGAACAATGATGTCATTGTATTTAATATATAAAACATCTATAAACTGGTCCACCTATAGACTTACATCTATAGCAAGCAACCAATTCCCAACCCCATGCCATGCAAACTATCCACATGAACACAACTTGATATTGTGATGAAATGAAGAAGAAGCCTTCCAGTTTATAGATACGGAATAATGGCAGGTTGTTGACAGTCTATAGATTGTCTGTAGATTATTCTGCTTGTTTTTTCCTCAATTTGTTCATTGTCTGCATTTCGATAGCTAAATCGAACAATGTATAATTGAAGGGAAACAAACGTTAATAGTTTGGGATATTTAAATGGTTTGGATTGTGGTGCAAATTGCAAATTTTATATCAGACAAATTGATCTCAATGGGAGAAACTTGGGTCTGTAGCAGATCGTAGAACTGTAGTTTGAAAGTAAATGCCTGTTATGTACAGTATGAATCCGCGGTTGTGCCCAGTGGCTTAATTTTAACCTTGCCTAATGTTCTAAACTAGAATGTACCGTTTGGTTGTGCAAATAAAACAAATGGCTAAACCTGAGCACATTTGTAATTAGCATTTCAACATACAGTTTAACCAACAATAAATAATTTGTAGCCATTTTGTAGCCATTTTATCTATAACTTGTTATGACAAGCTATTGATTAAAGTTCATACCATCTCATTTTAATCCTCTGACTAGGAAAAAACTAAGAAATCTGGAAATTTCTACTCAGGAACGAATGGTCTTCTCAATTCAAAGTTTAGCAAGTGATGTGAAATCAAAATGGCGGCACCTCTTTTATTTACTATATATATATATATACATATACTGTACCATGGATTTGCTTTAGACCAATAAAGATGTGCAGTAAAACAACTTCTGAGAACGCACCATATCACCATAACCATTGAGATCAATTTGCAACAAGTTGCGTGAAATCATTCTGTCTATGAATTTTAAAGCTATTTATTTTACCGGATTTCTCAGATTATATCGAAGGTTTTATTTGAATGACGTCGTCTCCGAGGCTGATTTTGAAACTGACCCCAAGCGGTGATGGTTTAAATAAATATATGTACAATTTAGATGTAAATTCATATAAAAGATTAGGGTAAGTTGATGAGTGAGTACATGAAATATATCTTTTAAACACAATGTACTGATGTTGCCTTTAAATCGCTCAATGAGAAGAACTTTACTGTCGGAATGAAGTCATCACTATTTAAGTTCTGTATGTGTGAAAATGACTTACATTAAATGTGACATATTGAGCCATTATACAAATACAAATTCAGTCTCTCTCTCTCTCTCTGTTTCTCTCTCTCTCTCTCTCTCTGTCTCACACACACACACACACACACACACACACACACACACACACTTCCTGTCTATCTTGTCATCGTGTTGCGTTTTAGAGTGTAAGAACGCCGGGTTTGAATTTCCTTTTCCTTTTCTTTTTTTATTTCCCGATGTTGAAAAGGGTAGAGGTACTGCTTTCTGATCTTTGTGAAATATTGAAATATATTGAAAGTATATCAAAAGCACAATGTTTAATTAATGTCTTTAGAACCGAGGGGAGCCCTTTCGTCTCCTCTCACACATAAATGTGCTGTACATAAATGCATGTTTTTCTTTTTTCTTTTTTTTTTCTGTGATACCGTGGTTTTTGTACAGAAACAGACTAATAAAGATTACATTTGGCTTGAAAAAAAAAAGCAAAGCACTGTCATTTGAAATGGATGCGTTAATGATAGCAATAACACTGATGAGATGGTTTATTTTTATAGCAACATTTACCAGAGTTGTTTAAATCGAATAAACAGAGATAAAAACATTAAAATACACAGAGAAAAACATAATAAGGCAACTGAAAAAAAAAACGAATTAAATACAGTTTAATTTAATACAAATCTTGTTGTCTTAGTAACATACAGTAAAAGCTGAGAGAAAAGCAAATAAACCAGTATTAAAAAGTAATTCAATGCAATTTAATATAATACTCAGAGGTTAATTTTTTAAATTTTTTTATTTATTCTAAAACGTTTGTAAGCTTCCATATTTTCAGTTCCTGGTTAATAAATAAATAAATAAATAAATAAAGAGAAAAAGTACTTGATAGGTGAGGCAAAAAGTCATTAACTTAACTTAAGTCATTAAGAAAAATTTAAAATAGAAATTAAAAAATCTGATATTTAAACATAAAAGTACTTAAAATACATATATAAATATATCTAAAACTTTTGAAAAACTTGTAAGGTTTCAGTTTAAATAAATCTAATTTCAGGCTTTTTCAGCATAGTAGTAAAGTTGGCAAAAGAGAAAACAAAAAATACAATAGAAAAAATATATTAATGCATGTTATTGTTTTTTAAAAAAAAAAAAATCTAATACAATTTCATATGCTGTACCTGTAGTAACTAAAACCATAGGGAAAAAAATAAAAAACTTAAAATACAAAAAGAAAAGAAAAAAATTAAATAAAATAGTTGTATTTAATACATGGAATCTTTTGCATGATATAGAAACTGTCAGGATTCCAAATTTAATTGCAACATAAAAAGAACTAAAATTTGCAATGTCCACTTCGCCATGCCCCTGAGACTCCAGGCCTCCCTTGACCCTGCACACAGGATAAGCACTGTGAATGAATGAACGAATAAAAGAATGAATAAAAGCCAGTGTGGTTTTTGGGAATAAAACCAGTCACTCTTTATGCCATGGCTCTTAGCATGGGACTTGGATTTTCTCCACATTTTATTTATATCATTTTATCCCTTCATGACTTTTTGACCTTTTGTTCTGAATAATCTGCCGGGACCCTGCCAGGATCACTGAGGGGGACATCATTTTTTAAAATAAAAAGACAAATGACACTATTTCACTTCTTATTGCTTGAAGTTGGTGTAATAGTGTAATAATATCAGTATGTTACACACTCACATAAAAAAAAAAAAAAAAGTTAGCTGGAATGAAGTTCAGCTTTACCCAATTCTGTTGCAATACTCCGAAACTGAAGACTTGTCCTGTTAACACAAACTTCACCAAAACAACAGTTACAGATTTTTTCTTTTTTTTTTTTTTAATCAGTGAAACAAAAATCTAACACACTGATGGAACATAATCACACACAAGCACAAGAAGTTTGTGTATGTACAAACTGTGCATGTACAGTACTGTCAACATCTTAGCATAGTTTCTACCTACAGTAGCATAGTTAAACAACTACTGTATAACACTGTTTATTTTATTTCACCTAACCTTAATATGTGCCGAAACCGTAGCATATAAACCTACCTAACTAAAGATCTACCTACTATATTTTATGGATTAAAGGCTTAATAAACACATATTAAATAATAACTAGATAAACTAGATAAAGACTAGATAAACTTTTATAGTACATTTTATTGTCAATGTTCCTGACAGGTCTCATGCAGTAGGACTTTCCTGCATGTGGGGTACACGTGCAAACCTGTGTGTGTGTGTGTGTGTGTGTGTGTGTACACGTGTGCATGTGTATCCAACCTCAGTTCATTTGAACTATAAAGCCCCGCTAACACTTTGATGCTGTTAGATATCGGAGGTCGTATCAGACGTACAGGAAGCCTGTGTGTTATCTGCTGAGTGTGTGGGAGTAAATCAGAGCCTTGCATATCTCCCATCCAACACACATACAGACATACAGACACACACGCACACACACACACACACACACACACACACACACACACACACACACACACACACACACACACACACACACACACACACACACACAGCCTAAGAACACACACATGCCCCATCAACTATTTTCAAATGTTAAGCAAATACCTGGAAGAAAAAGAAATTGTGAATTACTGTGTTTTTGTTCAAACTCATCAGTAATATTCCCGAAAACGCTTTCCATTACTCCCTATTTTTACCTAAACATATATTAAAATATACTTAAAGAAAGGAAGACTTCTGAAATAAACTGTTTTCCCAAACGTGGAATTAATCTCGCTGATGATTTTAATCAATGATACCTTACTGTGATTCATGTCCACAACTTTCTCGCACTCTCAATAACTTTCTCACTCTGGTTATTGTGCTATTTTTCATTGTCTACTTTCCATAATGTTTGCTTGTTTTATTTGGCTTCAGTCCGGATTATCCATCTTTTGTAACATTACCTGTCCGAGTCCTGATATCTTTTTAAACAAAAACAAAAAAAAAAAGATTTTCCTTTTAGTATTTATAATGTTTGGAATTTTGGTTTCCTACTTTGTATTGTGCCTCTGGCTAAAAGGGGTTATAGAGGCTGAAAGTGTGTGTTTACAGGAGCTAGAAGTAATTGAATGAAATTAAACATAGACATCTTAAATTAATCTATGTTTCAATTTTAATGAATCTTTCTCCTCATTTGTGTTCACATATGATATCAAGGTGTGAAAAAGCTACTAACTAACTAACTAACTAACTAACTAACTAACTAACTAACTAACTAACTAACTAACTAACTAACTAACCAACCAACCAACCAACCAACCAACTAACCAACCAACCAATCAACCAACTAACTAACTAACTAACTAACTAACTAACTAACTAACTAACTTAACTTTAAAAAAACTTAAACTCACTTCACTTGGCTTTCCACTGAGGCAAACAAGTTTTGAACTGCTCCTAGATGTACACACAACTTAGCCAGTGTTTAGTTCAGCCCGGTTCTTTCGCGTTCTGAAAAATCTTCATATGCCGAGGCAAATTTCTTCCAAAATTTCAGTTCTTAAGGCTAAAATTCGTGAGGTGGGACATTCATATGTCACGGTATCACTTTAGTAGCTTGGAAAGATTGTACATTTAATGATATTGGATGTTTCAGTGTAACACTAAAGCCGTGTTCTTGTGCCCCAAAGGACCTTACTCATGAGCTACTGTTCCCAGAATTATTTTCCAGAATTCCAAGCAGGAACATGTTTAAATGATCTGACTGCTACATATCAAACACAAGCTGTTCTTGAAGAAAATATAGAAAGGCACTATACAGCGAATAATGTTAAACACTGGCTAGATTAACTTTATTCCATTTCTGTGTGAAGAATTTTGAAGATTGTGCTGAGATCTTTTGTGATGAGGAGCTCCCAACTTTTACTCATTTACTGTCACTCGAGGTTAAATTTAAAAGCCTCTGTGGTTTGCATCTAACACCGACTAGCCAGAGAAGCTTTGACGGAGCCGGGCCTCAGTGTGTTGACGAGCCGTTCCCACGGTTCAGCCACTTTCTAATAGCGCCAAGAGCTTTGTCGCTTGCTACCGAGCCGTGGAGGAAGAGGAACAGCTTGAGCCATGTGTAAAATGACGAATTCCGATTTAATAAAGGTTTCCGCAGTTAAGATTTTATAAGGAACGGAAAAGAGCCGGAGTCGCTAAGCTGCTTCTAAAAGGGCTTGGTGGTGTGGGAGGTTTACGGCTGATTTAGCTGAAAACACAAACGAGAGAGAGTGTGAGTGTGGAAGATGCTGAGAACAAGCCATAGGAAATGTGCTTTAAGTGGGGAAAAACCCCTTTCTCAGGGGTTCACATGGTGGAAACTTCTCACACAAGATGGATGTGAGAGGAACAAGAGGAGGAAATGGAGCAAAGACGCTTCCTTATCATACATTTATAACCTGAGCTGGGTTGTGTTTCATGCTGAAATGTATCATTTGGCTGTGGATAAATGAAAAATAAAAGCCAACTGCATAGCATTGAAGGCCAGTCTTGAATACAGTGGGTGTTCAAGTCAAACAGGAACTTTTGCAGAATAACAGAACAGTTATGAGAGTAAAAACTCCCTTTAGTTCTCTCCATAATCCCCTGGTAACTAGTGCTTGGATACCATCAAGATAAAGTGTTTTTGTCTCGTGATCAGACTGCATGCTTCATGTCTAAAACGCTGGGCTCCCAGGAACTCCTGTAATACCTCAACAATGAGGAAATGACTTGGAGCGAGGAACACCTGAAGTGGGCTTAGAGGCACCTCAGAGCGATTCGCCATTCATGGACGTACTGTACAGGCTTCTTTAAAATGTTTGCATCCTTTTAGGCTAAGAGTGTCATTACCATACTGTGCTTTAAGTTTGAAATGTCAATCGCTTTTATAACTCAGAAATTTGATTCTTTTTTTTCTGGTTTCACTTAAGTTAAGTTTTGGTTTCACTTAAACACCCCTTGTAGTTTTCTAACGTTGTTAATTAACTGATCGTTCTGTCCCTTTGGAGGACATTAGAAGAGATGAGTCATGTTATCTTGTGAATTCTTGGTTAAAATCATAAAATAAGGTCATGTGGTGTAACCTGTAATTAATTGACTTATATTTTATTCATTATATTATTTTATTATTATAATATATTATTTGGTGGTATTTAACGGTGACTCAAAATAGCTAATTAAAATGTCATTGAAATACACACACACACACACACACACACACACACACACACACACACACACACACACACACACACACACACACACACACACACACACACATTACAATTTCATGATTTTGGTGTCTTTTGTACCTTCCTATCTTCAGTGTAATTCCTCTAAATCTGCCTCTTCACACCACTTTTTAATAATTTTCCCATCACTACATGGGAGTGGTAGTTTTATTCCTATTCAATAATATCATGACCATTTCTAGACTCTAACTGAATAAGTTGTGTGAACATTGCAGAAAAATATACTAGTATAGTATACAATACAATACAATACAATAGTAACAATACACCACTGAACTCCAGAGAATGTTTTTTGCTAAACAAACAACAACAAAAAAAAGAATTCACAGCAATAGCTAAACTAACTAGTTAATTGTATAGCAATCTTGCCTAGCTAATTAAGATCAGACAGTTAACGTTTATGCTGACTAAGTTCAGAGTTTAAGTACCTGTCTTTTACTTTATGAAATTTGTATTTGCTTGATCAAATTCATCTCTCAGGAGGAGTGTTGGAAAAAATGTTTGCAGAAGACCCTGGAGGTTCTAGATCAGGTAGCATCAACTCATTTGCTGTGTGTGTGTGTGTGTGTGTGTGTGTGTGTGTGTGTGTGTGTGTGTGTGTGTGTGTGTGTGTGTGTGTGTGTGTGTTTTATTTTGAGGAGCTTACTGGGTCTGATTTGATGAGACTGATAACACCAGTGATGACAAGTGTTACTGAATCATATGAGGGGAAACGCTGCATTCAACATGACTTCACAGCGCAGGTGAAAAACAGCAGCACCTGTCACAACAGCACCATTTTAAGAAACTTTTTACTTTTTTTTTTTTTTTTCATTTAAGAAACAGGTTTAAATTGCACAACACTGTATCTAGAGAACAAATTTAAATTTGATTTTAAAATAATTTTACTCTTTGATATGGTAAAGTAAATATAATAATAATAATAATAATAATAATAATAATAATAATAATAATAATAATAATAATGTAAGCTAAAAAGAATTAAACGAACAATCTTATATAAGCAATATTATATAGCTCAGCAGTTCAAGCTCAATTATTAAAAAATAACTTTTCTGTAACAACAAGAAAAAACGCACTGATAAAGCTCTGAGTTTAGTCAACCAAAAAAAAAAAAAAAAAAAAAAAAACATATTAATGCTTGACAGATTTTTTAGTTTAGTTTGTATTATTATTTGAGCACGGCCTGCTTCCCATCATCACAGTGCTCGCCTCAGATCACACCCTGCTCTCTAGCACAATCTCTTCATCTCTCAGCGTTCCCATCTTTTTGACTACAATCTTTTCCATCACAAAATAAATATTATCATTTCCTCTGTGAAAGAGACGGGAAAAATTATGAATGCTGTTTGTGCAGTGTGAAGAAACACTCCTTGTTTTAGGTTTTTAAAAAAAAAAATTTTATTCTTTTGACTTTCCCTGCCAAAAGTGTGTCTTCAGCCAAAGACGATCCGGGCGCATGACACCTCCACGAAAAAAACAAAAACGTACAAAGAGCACTCCTTCCACCTGTTTCCCTTTTTCATCCGTCTCCATTTTTTCTGGGGGATGCAGGATGTTTGGCTTGGCTGCGCCCTGCCCCATGACTTAATCCCTGGGTGCTATTGTTAAATTTTCGAGGCAAAATAATGAAAACCAAATGCGGCACGGGACGCCGAGATCAGGTTTCAGGCCAGGGCTTCGACCGAGTTTTATTTCCAGTCGTTCAGGGCGACTCGTTCGCTCAATGTTTCCCTTGTAATATTACGCCAAATGTGAGATCTTGACTTTGTCAAATCAAGCAAGAATCGATGGGAAAACTGTTTTTAATGAGCACAGCCAGGGGCCTGAAGGAGCTCCTGAAACCTGAAAGTTATAGAGCAGGACAGGAAATGGACAGAGAGACAAAGAGAGACAAAGAGAGAGAGAGAGAGAGAGAGAGAGAGAGAAATCCCAATAATCAGTCACTCTTAAAATAGGATTCCCAGGATCTACTATAGCAATTAAATGTTTTACAAATATGTAATAGAAAAAAAAAATTGCCTTCTTCTCAACAATAAATGTGTATGTTTGCAGATAAATAAATTAAAATGTTAAAAATATTATCATTGAAATGCTTCAAGAAATCATTAACGTATCACGCTTAAAAGATTTTACACAAGTCATCGGATTCGCCTGCAATAAATATATGTTCATTTATTCAATACACATTTACAATATGTTGTTTATTATTTTAATTAAACAAAAAATTATTTACTGTACAAATGACAGAACTCACGTTAACATAGAAAATATGGAGCCAGTGCTAGGTTTATTTTTTTTTTAACTATTAACTATTAAAATATATAATATGCAGTTTAAAATATTCATTATACTGTTGCCTAATTCATTCATTCATTTATTTGAACAATTCTGTTCTTGATTTGTTTCTGCAAAATCATTCAAAATTGACTGTGTTTTTCTTTCTTTCTTATTTATTTTCTTAATAGGTTAGTATGCTAGGTCTGCACCATCTTTTTAAAGATTATTTATGAAAAGGAGTTCCAGGGATGGAGTGTTAATCTAAAAAAATTATGGTCACTAGAGTTTTGCAGGTTCAATGGCAAGATAAGCCAGTAGAGCAGAATAAGCAAGAATAAGAAAAGCGCCAGATCGGATAACAGCGGTCACATCCAAACAAACAGGTTTTAAATCATCCAACCAGGGACTGTCCTACTAACACATCTGGCTAATTTGCAAAAGTTCTCCCAAGCTGCTCGTGTTTGGAACTTTTCAAGGTCTGTTGTGTTTTTCTCTTGCGGAGCAAAGTCACGCCGGACGGAGCTCGGGATGCTCTGGGAAGTTTTTTTTTTTTTTTTCCAGGCAAAGAAAATACGAAACAATAAATAAATAAATAAATAAATAAATAAACAGAACAGAGAGTTTGTCTAGAGAATGAGCAAAGACCTGAAGAGAACGTCTCAGGTTCGAATCGGAGCTAATGAATCAACGTAAAGCCCGGGTGTGTTCACACAATGCCTCCCTCAGCTTGTTGCTAAATGAATGGAATCCATAGTGCCTAATGAGCAGGAGGAAATGGAGGGGAAAGGAAATGAGAGAAGGACGTTAAGAAGTACCTAATACCTCTGATGGAACAAGCAGACACGAGCCCCAGCCACCTGCCAAAAGAGAGCGAAGGCAGCCAAGTCAGGGATTTGGCCCGAGCCCTGGCAGAGGAAGAGACGTCCATGTTCTCTGGCAGATTTACAGCACGGCGGGAGACACAATGAAGCATCCGCATCACCCAAAGACATGTTAAGGATAAGTCAGATCGCAGGCTTTAGTATACGCAAGGCATACTTCAGCTAGCATCAGGTGATAAAGAGGAACAATGAGGAGCCATCAGCACTTAGGCTGTGAAATAGCTTATGGTTACAGATGATAAGGCTGCTTAAAGGGTCTGTCCCACTTAAAGCTTCTACTAGATTATATTCCTATTGAAATACAAGCAAGATGTACTGTACTGCATATTAAACAAACAAAGCAGCTAAAATAAAACCTAAATATTTACACATAGCAAAAGTACCCGTCATCGACAGGAAAAGCGCTTGGAGAAATAGTTAAAAGTCTCAAGCTAAAAATAAGATGATCACCTTGAATATAATCATTGTTGCAGGTTGAAGCCCACATACAGTACATGTCTGCCTGTCTTTCAGTGAAGCAAAATTTTCTCCCTAACATATTAATACAAAAAACAAACAAAAAAAAAAACCTTTCTTTTATTTATATAGATGATACAAAATATACGTGAGCTCTAAAGATGCTAATGCTATCTGGTTCTGGTGACGATGGGTTACATTACTTGATATTAGCTATATATAGCTATATACTACAGTTTCACAAAATTATTATGCAGCCATCTAATTACTATAAGCTAACTTGACAGGTTATCTAAGAAAACTTCTTACAGCAAAATTTCACAGGTAGTGAAATCTTGCTATCTTGCTAATTTCAGCTGACCTGTGAGGATTTTTTTTTTTTTTTTAAGTTTTCATGAACTAATTAAACATTTTAAATCCTTCATAACCCTGAATAATCTTCAGTACCATGAACTAGCTAATCGGACACGACTAAAGTCTTTTTCCTAAATGTTTATAATATTTACTGCTAATCTATCTAGCCATCATCAACTAGCTGGTGAGGATTTTTGAGAGAACCTTTAAGCCATATTCATAAACACTGAGAAACTAATCATCTAGCTAACCTGACAGAATTTTTCCTAAAAATTTGTTCATAAGTGTATCATTCAACCACCTAAGCAACATAAGATGGATTTCTGAAAAGAAGTTTTAGATTATAATAATAATTGCTTATAATAGTCACTGATAATGCTCGTTAATGAGGAAATTCCTTAGATGAGTTATAAGTTTTATTCATAAATCATTGTTTTTAGTGTTAACGGTAGCTAAAATGAGCTAGCCTTCCATGATTTCTCGGTGGTGTTTCAGTGTTATGTATGTTCATTCAGATTAAATTGATTTTCATCAATGTTTAAATTTTTTTACTTGTAATGCTAATAGCATGGGCTTACAGCGTTTACTGCTACAAACTAGCATTACAGTAAGTTAACTAAATGCGCGTACCTCATAAAAACGTATGTTTGACTCGCTACCTCACATATCTTTTGGGTTTTATGATTAAACTGAAATAATCTGCATCTGTAGAAATGTTAGTGTGTGTGTGTGTGTGTGTGTGTGTGTGTGTGTGTGTGTGTGTGTGTGTGTGTGTGTGTGTGATGATATTGATAGTAAATGTACTGTGAATACATGTCAGTGTGTGAATGTGAGCGGGAGCGATTGCGCTGTGTATATTTTCATGTTCCTGCACAAGTGACTGGATCAAGACCATTTACATGTTGTAGAAATATGAGAAATGCCACTCAAGCATTCCAGAGCGTCTCTAGAGGATGGGCAGCAATTATCTTCCGAGCATTCAAACGGCATTACTGTCTAGTGAGTGGAAATGAGCTACACTGAAAATAGAAACTGGACAAATCTGGAAAACTACACTATAAAAAAAAAAAAAAAAAAAAAAAACCTACAAACATACATACAAAGAACATGGTGTATAGGTTTGCCTCCAAGACCTTTTCCCCCCCTCTCAGAACTTATTCAGCACTATGGCTTTTCCTCGGGGAGCATTCCTGCTTGATGAGAAATGTTTATACAGCAGCTGAACTCGAAAGCGCTCCTGTTAAGAAATGCAAGCAAACACGCTGTTCATGCTTATCCTTGTACTCTAGTTAGCAAGGCTCTCTCCCACTGAGCCAGGCCATCTCTTTAGATCCTACAACAATCCAATTGTGGCATTTATTGAAAAAGTGCAGCATATTTTTTTATTCTTATTTCATTTACAAAAATATTGATAGAAATGGTGCATCCAAACCTCTTGCTATTATACAGTGTGTGTGTGTGTGTGTGTGTGTGTGTGTGTGTGTGTGTGTGTGTGTGTGTGTGTGTTCAAAAGTGGGCATGGAATTGAAATATGAAAGGAATCGGACTACCCTTTTTACCTCGCCCTTCACCCGAGTTTCCTGAACACAACCTTCGAAGCACTTGAAGCAGGTCGTTATTGCAGCCAAGTTTCTCCACCTGTATGCAGCCTGCTGAAGGACTTTTGAAACAAGAGACTAGGGGAGACTCAGCTTTCAGAGCAGCCATATAAACATCCACCATCATTCTGCCCCAGCTTCATCAGTCCTATAAAAAACCCCTCTGGGGATGCAGAGAGCGAACGAGAGTTTCGGTCTGGCGAGGACTAATATTAAAACAACGAAGGCACATAATTATCATAGAATTCCAAAGAAGCGTGGCCCTTAATTAGGCCACACAGGATCCTCCTTATAAAGTATGGATGTAATAAATAAGCCATTAGATGGGCACTAAAAGAAGAGGAAATAAAAGCAGCGGCAGGAGTGGGGCAAGAGAATGGCCCCAGCTCAAAGAATGATGAAGTGTGATGAGAAGGACTGAGGCCCAAGGGTGACTGAGTCCATCCTCATTCCTGCTCACCACTCACCGCTTTAACTCTTCGGTTACTGGCCACTTTTAAAACCCCTGGCGCCCACTACACATTGTCCATAGCTATCTTGGAGATGCTGAGAAGCATTCTTAGGGTTTAGATGGGGAGAGTTAGGTTGTAAAAATGGTAAGGTGAGCACTACCAGGACAACTCAAAGTCTACTGGGACATGTTGAAAACTACTTTTTTTTTTTTTTTTTTTAGGATGAAGCTCTTGGAAAGATAGTAATTTTGTAAATATGTCGAGCAAAGGGTGGCACTGTGGTGTAGTATTTAGCACTGTTGTCGCACCAAAGTATAATGCCTCGGGTCTTTGGGCGTGGAGTTTGCATCAATTTCCTCAGGGTACCCCAGTTTACTCCAACAATCTAAAGACATACAGTACATCGTAGGCTGATTTGTGTTTTCAACTTGCCCGTAGTGTGTGATTGTGCCCTGCGATGAGTTAAAACCCCTTGTGCATGTCGCCTCGTGTCCTAAGTTCCCATGATGTACGTAACTCATAACCCTAAACAGGATACGATAACACTGATAATACACATAACAGTTAAACCACCTACATTTTGGGTTCCCCTTGTGTCACCAGTTCAGCTTTGCTCCCTTGGGGTGTGGCTTTGAAGGGCCCCCCGGGGTGTGCTGTGGTGACTGACACCTGGATATTGGCATCAGTTCCTGTTTGGATTGGAATCTGGGGAGTTTGGGGGCCGGGTGAGCGGCCTTGGGCTCTTGGCCTGCTGGGCACGATGCATAGCCAGCTGTGGTGCACTCAGTGCTCTGATTCTTTTGTTCATGGGCTGCATAGGCTTTTGGGGGGGGGCAATTTGTGCTATATTTTGTACCTTTTCTGTGGGATCAGTAGTATAATAGTATAGTTTTTAAGTAGGTAGCTGTGTGGTGTCAGACGTAGCTCAGTAATTAAGGCATAAGGCACTACGGTTCGGAAAGTCCCATGTTTCAATCTCATGACCACCAAGTTGCCACTGCTGTGTAAACATTTGAGGCACTTCAAGATTTCATATATTCTCTGATGTGCATCTTTGTTTCTAGATTAGTTTCCCTAGCAAAAACATGCCAGTAGTAACATGGCATGAGACTGCCTACTGTACTTGTGGTGTGCTGTAATATAGTGGCATCCCATCCAGGGTTTATTCCCACCTTACACTCGGGGTTCCTGAGAAAGGGTCCGGATCCATTGTAGCTACTAAATATAATAAGAATAAATGAATGAATGTTGTATCATGTAGATCATCAATATAATCAGCTCTTCTAAAATGTTATTAAAAATAACTGGAACCTTTTTGCACAAAAAACACAGAATACGCACAGAATAAAAACAATTATAAATAATACTATTTTAAATGATCAGGTCCCTAACTCAACTCAAATGTATCATTAAGAGTGCATAAAAGGTCTATTCTACACTATATATTGCATGCAAGCGGAGGAAATTAGTGAACAATAATAAGTCTTTTTGACATCAACCAGTTCCTAAGTCTAAACTCTGCCGCCAATGGACTAACCAACGCCTGCTGCCTTATTAAGAGCTGCTTTGAAGTTTGCACAAAATCTCATAACTATGAAATGATCAAACTCCTCCTAAAGGAACCCTACGGTTTTATTAGTTTTACAAGTGTGAGCTTTACGAATGTCCGTTTCCCCACACCAACTATAAGAACAGCAAAGTTTAATTGTTAACCAAAGGAATCCTGAGAACTTGACGATGATTATGGCAATAACTCTCACAGATACTAATTACAAATGGCTGTAAAATAATTCAAACCGCTCATGCTAATGAATACACAGGGGACCTATTGTTAAAATCCATTAACAACCTTCTATTTCTTCCTCTTTTGTTTCCATTTCTTCCCACCACACCAGTGTCATCTTACCAGACCTAGCACAACAAATGAGACTTTTAAAGGTCATTATGCTGTCAACATTTCCATAGTAAATTATTAATTCTGAATGAACACACTAATTAACAAACTTAAAATTATAAGACACATGAAAGCAGAGAAGAGGAGAAATTAACCAATGGCAAGTAATGTAAAACTTTTCTTAATTAGATCCATTTGCAGTCCATTCAATCACTCGGGTGCTTTAGCCTTAATTTAAAACAGGGAGTGGTACAAGTGCTCGAAGTAATGTGGAAGTAACCAATGCATGAAGTTCCTTGGCAGTCTTTGTTCTCTCACTGGTTATCCTTTGTCTGTGTTTACTGCACAGTTCAAGATTGTTTTTTTCCCCCACTGGTTCAAGGGAGGACCTGCTCAAACGCAACCTTCGTGTCTTGGCCAACCTTGTCACATATACTGTACATTACACCAGCATTTGCAGCCTCAGGAAGCCATGGTTAGAGCACAGGGTCAACCATGATATGGTACCTGTGGAGCACTGGCAACTTGGCGAAGCTCGGGCTTGAACCACCAACCCTCTGATCATTAACCTAAGCCTTAACCTGCTGAACTACTACTACTTCAAAATAGATATACACTTGTGGTAAAACATCTGCTTTTATGTCACTAAGGGTTATGAGATATGTCATATGAACACAGCTGTGGTCTGAACTGGTCTTTGCTAATAATTACCTCAGAACCAGAATGTCCAAGTGTACCAAAGTGCCTCATCATTCTTTTTCTATTTGCCAATCAATTTTGTGAACTAGTCAATGTGGCATCACCTATTTACATCAAATCTTTATTACCGGTCCTTTCCATCTAGATGTGGAAACTAAAATGCCTCCCATTACCAGGATTAGGCATTCTCTGGGAACTCTGGGAAGTGCTCCTTCATTTAAAGACTGCAGGATGTGGCTTAATGTTTGTGGCCACCTGGCCATCACAACCAGATTGTAGCCTTCCTTGCGGCATTGCAGTTCACTATCACTGGAATTTGCACAATGCAAGGCTCATGTAGATATCCTTTCCAAGGCACAAAGCCCATAACCACAATCTCACTGACCACATGTGGGATGAACTGAAATGCTAACTGCACCCCACATCCAGACACACAGCCTCATCAGTGTATAGGCATGAAACATATTAGAACAGCAACCATACCATCCTTGTGTCTGGCCTTCAGATCTGCTTAATGCTAATCCTTCTTGTTGATTAGCTCAAGGTAGTCATAGACGTAGAGGGGTATCTTCAGAAAGCATTGCTGCTGTTCTAGAACTTCTTGATTGCATTGACTACTGGGGTTCGAACAAAATGATGGTCAAGATGGTATATCTTGGTTCAATTCACTGGTGCAGATTGGTGGTTGGTGAGTATAGAGCCAGGGAATATTGGGTTGTGTTTGGAGTACTGATCAAAATGGGTGGCTCAGTCTTTAAGGCTTTGGATGCTTGCGAAAGATGCGTAACTCTCTTCTTCGCAGTTGGATCCTGAATGTTAAATGTAGGAGCATGCAAAAAGACTAGGATTATATGGTCTAACCTGCAGACAAGAGCTGGGCTTCTAAGTGGCCTTGAGCACCACTCTCGCTATATAACTGGCACGAAAAACAGTTCCAACAGCCTAATTTGTTTCTTACAGTAACACTCTCTAATTCTGTCTGCATGTTTCTGTTTTGCCATCCATTTAATGCTTGCTGCTGACTCCTGGGGATGCTCGACTCGACAGGGCAGGCGGCTTCTAATAAAAAGTATTTGACATTTTAATTGCATTTTTTCTCATCAAGCAGTAATCTGCAAGATGGGCTCGGTGTTTCTTTGGAGACCCATAAGGATGATGTTATGATCAGTAATTTCTTTGATAAACCCTCCAAAAACCCACCCCTTCCCCCCTACTGATCTACGTGGTATTGAATGGTTGGGGCAGGTTTGTTGCATCTGTTCTCTGGGCTCTGCTGTTGAAGAGACGGTTGATTGGTACATTGTGTTTCTACGCCTCCGGCAGGCGGAGGGCCAACTATCTATTTGTTTTGAGACTGTCCACAAAGTGTACTGTCCAATTATTGCAATTATACCAACATTCATTAGGCAATAGCTTCCCTGAACCACTTGAGTAATGCTTACAAGGTAAAGTGTGTATTGTATATATAAAGAGTGCAAACATTGTAAATACCTCTGTGCTGGTGCATAGTGTATATATTCAGCTAGAAAAGTTTTCTGTTTCGGGATCTAAACAAGGCCAAGGTGAGGACGGTCAAAGAGACAATAAATCAGCCATGTTAAGTGTTTGTTCAAGTACTCCATAAGCTCATCAAGCCTAATAAACCCATGTCACTCCATATCTAATATAAAGTGCTTAGAGCGTACATAATGCACTTAATGGATTATTTTGTCATGCTAATATGTGATGTACACAAAGACGGCTTAGACATCTGCTCCGCTGTGTGGGAGTCACAGCAGGCCGCTGAGATTTTGGACTTTTTCTGCTTTCTCCCATCAGGCCACAGGGCAACTAATAGCTTTCAATTATTACTTGCACTAAAGATGTTTTGAAATAAATAAATACATTTAGCTTAACTCAGCAAAGAGGGCATGGGGGTTGGGAGGTGTGGTGGGGGGGGGGGTATGACATCTCACCTTTCAATTGCAAATGACAGTTTGTCAGGAAAGATTCCGATTGGTCAGCAGTATTAATTTATTTTCTATACTACGACTTCTATGCTTTAGTCATAATCCATTTTCTATAGTAAGTATGGCAGTAGTTTCTTTTAGGAGATGATCAACATTTATGGAAGGAGTCTCCAGTGCCAGTGCTTTGTAACAGTCAAAGGTAAAGCTGTAACTACTGTATGTTTAGCACTTCACACTATTTTTTGGACATTTCTGTCTTAATTGACCTTCCAGAAAACCTTTTGTGATGATGAAGGAACCAGCAGGAACACTAAGGATGGATGAGCATCTGAAACATAGTTGTACCAACGCTGCAATGATGTTCACCATCATGATGAAAAGTAGAATGACTTTGATAAAATCTATTTTATTTTCTTAAAATGATGTTGAGGATATTAAATGAATGACCCGAAAACTATCTTGCAAATACAACCTCAAAACACCAAAATATGTAACTTTATTCGGATTAACATCCATTTGCACAGTCCAACTACATCCATACAGCCTTACGTTTCTATTACGGTTTAGAATTTTGATTGGAGATTGGGACGGGTGCACTAGCTTCCTGTGCGTGTGTATCTCATTTCACTCATCTCTTAGTGTAGTAATGTTACCTCATCAAGTCCGCTTCCATGGAACACAGTACAGTGGAACCTTGGATTGCGAGTAACGTGGTTTACGAGTGTTCCGCAAACCGAGCATTTAACATTTTTAATAAATCTTTAATCGGAAACCGAGCAAGTATTAGTTTACGAGCGCCAAGTATCATGTATCACGCATGCGACTTTTATTTTGACATCGAGCGGCAAGTGATCACAACTGAGCCAATGAATTTTCTCTCTCTTGCGCTGCGGTATTATGAGTAATCGTCTCCCCTGCTGCGTCTTAGTGCTCATCTCTTACTGGTATAATCAACATCTCCCTCTCTCTTCTGTGTGTGCGGGCGCGTAATTTGACACTGTGCCCCACACACACACACACACACACACACACACACACACACACACACACACACACACACACACACTTTCCCCAGCTGCACACACATGCTTTATTTACACAGAAAACTCAGCTCTGTCTCGATTCTTTTCAGACGTAAGGTGCTGGTTCATTTGTTATTTTTTATTTTTTACTTTACAGCAGTGATTCCGTTAGTCTGCTCACGCGAGTATCATTGGAGAGATTTCTTTTTTTTACATTAAAACAGTGTTTGCATTGTGTATGTTAGTTGTGAAACTTAAAAAGCGAGGTGGGGGAGGAGGAGTTTTACTGTTTAAGATGAGGCGAGGGGCTAATTCCACACACACACACACACACACACACATACAAATACACGGCGCCTGCGCGCACAAACGGAAACACTTATTTGTCTGGATTTTTACTTTTTTTAAATGTTAAGTGCAGGTTATTTTGTTTTATTTTTACTTTATATATTGTATTCATTATTTTTATGTATTTATTGTTTGGGGCTGTAGAACGAATAATTTGAGTTTTCATTATTTCTTATAGGAAAATTCGATTTGGAATACGAGCCCACTTCCGGAACGAATTATGCTCGTAATCCAAGGTTCCACTGTATACTTTTTTTTAAAATTTTTTTTAAACCTTTTGGCTCTTTTCTAATTGAATATTTCAGCAAGTTGCTGTTGTTCATTTTTGTCCTGTGACCAGAGTCCAAATTTCCATCAGGCCATCAGTTTGGAATTAATATTAATTTGAAGTTGTTTTTGTTGTGTCATTTATTCAATCTTTATCCCATCTTCATGTAGTCAATATTGCTCTGACTCCATTTCACCAAATTCCTTTTTAACTTTCAAAAACAACCTAATACCGCAGTTGTCCTGATGTCCTGATGTCTGCAACATTAACATCATCACAACATTTTGACAACCAAAAAATCCTGCTGGGGAACGTCTGTGAGAGGCGACACAGGAAATATCTAGTTGCTTATGAATGAATCTTGTCTTCCGGACTTTGTGGTGACCTTCTCCATGTTCCACTGAAACCGTATTCCCACAATGCACTCAGTGTTCCTGTCATGGGCTCCGGACCCACCACGATCCTACTCAGGAAGAAGTGCAGTTTAATGCAAGATGCAGAGCATACTCGGGTACTCATGAACGGCGGAAGAACGGCTCCTTTGCAAATAATGTTAAATGTTATCGAAGTTAAAAACACAAGGCAGACACCCAAAATTCCTCAGCTTGCAGTCAAGTCACATGACGAGCCTGAATTGATTCTCAGCGAGTTTCCCATCTGCTTCTCACCGTGTCGTTTGTTTCCAAATACGCTAAAACGTCTCACTTTACCCTCCCGCTTATCAACACCGCCTCATTTCATCTCGCAGCACACCTGAAATTCATCCAAGTGAATTCATCTCACTTTTAATTGATCTCGCATATATTTCCTCAACACGTTCCTCCGGCGCTGCGTGGAAATACCATTCCTCTTTGTATTCCGACCGAAGCGTCGGCCCTGAACCTGTGTCTCATGTTGCTGCAGCTGTGCATTTTCTTTTTTTTTTTTTTACATTTTTTTTTTTTATCCAGGATCGGTTCTAAGCGGTTTACCGTCTTTCAGGGGTCAAAGTTCAAACCGCTTTTTGAGGGACTCCCTGGCAGATTAAACGCTGGGAAAACAGACGTAATTGGGAGAAGTTTGTCGAGATCCGTACGCAACATTTTCTTTCCTCTGCTAAGCTCAGAAGATATGAATGGCAGAAGAAATCCAAGATCTTTCAATTACCTTTTTTTTGCTCCCCATACGTCTTCTCTAATATTTTTTCTTTTCCATTTAAATTGGATATGATCTCAGAGGAAATAGTTATCATTTTAATGACAGTCTCCATTCATTAAAACCCTCCCATTCTCGCTGAGTTTCTCTCAGGAGGCTTGCTCCTTCAGAGGAGGCCTCACACACACACACACACACACACACACACACACACACACACACACTAGCTCTGTTCAATTACCTCACTTCTGGCCATGTCTGGTAGGGGTCCTCTGCGCGGCCCCTAAATCCTGTCCTTGGGAATTTTGCCTCGCTCCGCCTCTGTGAAGAGGAGGCTACGGGAACGGATTCAAGGCCCTTCTTTGTGTGCTTCCTGCACACTTCACACTCCACACACACACACACACACACACACACACACACACACACACACACACACACACACACACACACATACACACACACTGCCTATGAATCTTATGGTATTACACATTATCGTGTATGTATAATGAGAAAATAATTGTTCTTATCATTTTGCTGATCACAAACACTTGATTCAATCAGGATGACGTCGTTTGCACAACATTAGGAAATTCTATTAGCCAAGTAACGCTCATGTCGAAGGAATGTAACTTGCCTCGCCATGACGTTGATGCTGGAAAAGTGTAGGTTAAATGAATAAATGATTAAACGTTTAAATTACACCTGAAAATGTCGTTGCATCACAATTCAAAATAAAATGAATGGATTATAGATTTGTGATTGTTTAGCAAAGTAACCAAAAAAAGGCAAAAAATTCTTATCTACTGAAGAATGTAGCGGAATGCTATATTGTGTTAAGGATGTTCCTAATTTTTTTTTTTTTTTACAGGAGTGACAAAAACACCAAAACGGACCGAAACAGTTTTCTTAAACAAAACTTTCTTCCGGTGTGTGTTCATGCACTGATACGGTAACCGTTGTAATTATGCGCGTATTCGATTCTGCACTTTTGTACCCAGTGTACACAGAATGCTGAATATTAAATGTTATACTAACTGCCTGTAACTAAGACTAATTACCTAACTGACCAGGAGTGATAATCAATCCTACATGTAAGTGTGTGTGTGTGTGTGTGTGTGTGTGTGTGTGTGTGTGTGTGTGTGTGTGTGTGTGTGTGTGTGAGTGTAGCGATGCATTTCCGTCGTAGGCCGCTTAATATCATTGTCCAAATTATTTTTCAAGTCGACGTAACAAAGTTAACGTGCTAAATAAATAAATCGTTGCATTTTCTAATCCGCCGTGTTGGTGTTGTGTTGTGCGGGTTTTTTTTTTTTTTTCAAGAAATGAAAATCTCATTAATGAGCCCTAATGAGAGACTTTCAAAGAGAATATAAGATTACATATCAAGCACATAAGGCGGTAATGATGCGCTCACACACACACGCACACACACACACGTACACACACACACACACCAGAAAAAAAAGACTAATTTCCCTTTTGTTCCTCTAAATTTCCTCCGAACGCAGCGTTCATTAGGAGACATGAAAACACTGCTGCTGTGCAATTTGCATTTTAAGGAATGTTTGTGAATGTGTTCTTTTTGTAAATAAGTCTGAGCGGTAGATCCGCGGCTCACCTGCAGGCCAACAAAGAGCAAAAGGAGACAAGAGACAACATTTGATCGGGGAATAATCGCATGTTTCGCCCCCACCACGCGTTTGCTATTTCGACTTCCTAAGCAATATGTGCGGTGTAATTCACCGAGCGCATTAGGGAGTCGGCGCACACGGCGGCGTGGCAGAGCTCGCCTTTATTTCGCCGTGTAATTAGAACCCAAATGTTAATGAATTATGCTAATTCGTGACAATTAGCATATAATATTGGAGACAATCAACAATTAGCATATGCTATCGGAGGCAATCAAAAGGGCCGCGTTCCCTTATGGATTGCTGTATGTGGTGTATATATAGAGGGGGTTGAGTCTTTTTTCCTTTTCTTTTTGGTGGGTGGAATAAGAAAAACAGCTTTTCTTTCATTTAGCTTCATAAATCTTCAGACATTTACTTTACAGACCCTAACCTCTTTTCTTCACTCTTCCTTCAACGAGGGACTTTTGATTGTGCAGAATAAGAGAACGCAGTTCTGTGTGTAATAATTCCCGTAATTTCTTCAATCCACTCATTTTAGTACGTATGCCAGTGTTTCACTAATACTTGGATACCATCAAGGTAGGAAGTTTTCTCGGTATGCCTGAGCCACCTGTCTGATTCTCGTCTGGAACCCCGGCCTCCCAGGAACTCCTTTACAGCCCAAACATGTGGAAATGGCATGAAGCGAGGACACGACTGTGTGGAGGATGTGGGAGGATCACCCAGCTGAGTTCCTGTAATGTGCTAGTGGTGTTAGCGAATGATAACAGTGAGTACACAGACAGATGCGTCTCCTCTTTGGCGCACACAGGTTGGCAACAAGTTATCCATCGACTTTCAAGAATCAGGCTTTCTACACACTGAATATTCATGGGAGCGACTGCAGTGAGCTCCAAGCCACCTCGGGCGGCATCGTGCACCAAAAAATGTGAAAAAACAAACAAAAAAAGCAACATTAAAAATGCATTAGACAGTAGGTGTTGTGCATGGGATAGGAATTGGTGAGCATTTTGTTATGGAAAAATGCTATAGGGACGACAACATTTTTTACAAGACCACACAATAAAAGGTTTAACAAGATTTTTTTCTTAAATGTATGATTTATTTCGCCCCCCCCCCCCCCCCCAAAAAAAAAAACTTTCATTTTTAAACAATGTTTGTTGACTGTATCTGAAAACCAAAGACGGAGAAACCCCCAATATTCCAGCAACATTCAGACAGTGACATGGCGTTCATGCTCACAATTCACTTTAGTTACTAATGCACACCAAAGGCTCCATCGTGACATTATTCTTATAAGTAGTCGCTCGTTCTTTGCTCTCACAGTCCTGGTTAGTCAGGTATGTTAATTCACATCAATGTTAGCCACTTTTCTGAAACCCCACACCAGTTTTTTTCTTTCCTTTTTTTCCCCACCAAATCCCCCCAATAATTTACATTAACACTGTGTTTTGTTTTCCCTGGTTCGGCAGGTACGCTGTTGGAAAAGCCAGAGTTCAACTCCCACTTCATGTGCAGAGGCGCCCCCCGGCTGCTGAGGCTGGAGGTTAGCGCGACTATAGCCGGGTCGCCCATTTGGAACTTATTAAATTGGTGGGGTTGATGGGGGGAGGGGGGACCTGGTTCGCCGGGGGTCCCCGGAGGCCCCACGCTGCCTGAGCTCATTTGCAGAGTGTCCTTTCCCACTGACAGCCCTCTAATTCGCAATTTGAATTTAGGTCACATTGATCTGGGCCTGCGTCCAAAGCCAAGGCTCCCCACGGAAACCTGCACACACAGACGGGCCTGTTCCTTCCTCCCTCTGCCGTCTCGCAACGTGAGGGAAAAGGGTTTTTGCTCGCAGCGGGTGTCAGAGCCCTGTCGTTTGCTCGCCGGATGACCAGAGGGAGGCCGGGTTGGAGGGGAAAGGATGGATGGAAGGAGAAAGAGGAGATTGTGTGGTAATGGTGTGTGTTGAAATAACAGCGAGCCGCCGAGAGCGCCCGTGGCCTCTGAACGCCTCCAGATGTTAAGCAGGTCTCCGCCTGGGAGGCTCACACACACGGGGACATGTGTTAGCAGATAAATCTGACATCATCCATAAAGAATACGGCTTTGTCATGCTCGGCTTGGCAAAGCTGTAGGAATGCGGTTAATGTACGGCTCGCATCTCTGACGTCCGGCTCGCAAGGTGCAGTTTCAGGGAGGATTTAGGGAAAAATATTCCATCATGCTCAGATAGAAGAAGAAGAAGAAGAAGAAGAAGAAGGAGGAGGAACTCAGGCCAAAGCTTGGCGGAAACCCAATGAAAACTAATAACGGATTGGATTGCCTTAAAGTCCACCTAGCACAAATCATAGCCAAGGTTAAAGCCAAGGAATTCTCCAGTCCGGCGCAGAACAATCCACGTTTACTCTGTATCTCCCTGTGCTCTCTCCTAACAACTTTCCCGGTGATCCGCATGGATTTTTTATTCCGAGAATTCCACAGGGGCGTTGACCCGCGCGTCCCTCTAGATCCCGTTCAATCACACGGATCTAAAAGAAACAAATAAAGAGGCTCCGGTAAGAAACCCAGGAGCAGCTGCATCCCGGCAAGTGCTCCTGCGAGACCAAATTAAGCCGCCGCAACGTATATCTAATACGCGGAGCCACTAATGATGCCGGCGAAAAGAGCAAAACGTGTAGGCGCGCCTTAAAAATTACACGGGCCATTACGGCAAATTGAAGGCAAGATTTATCTGCTGCCAAACGAAAGGGCATAATTTGCTTTACCTGGTAATCACAGGAGCGGCATAATTAAACGTGAAACCGAGGAGAGACGGTGAAGAGGGAGTCGAGCGCAGCTTCTCCTGAGACGCCGATGACCTGATAATGATCCGCTGTGTTTACAGAAGTGGAGAGGGGAAACAAATTGTGTTAGAGCAAACACTTTTCTGAAATGATTTGAAGTACTTTATCAGCCGCCCGGCAGGACGGCTAATAAGCAACAATTCAACGGGGTCGCGCTTTTGTTTTGCGTTAGCGCGTCATGGCTTAACTGAACTAAGCGAGTGTGTGTTCAACTGTTCTTTTAAATCCTCCATAAGCCCACTCACACCAACCAATCCTGCAGGTATTATTTTTAATTGTACCTGTCTGAGAGAAGAAACTTAGTTCAGTGCAAAATTGTACGTAAAATAAAAGTTCAATCTTTTTCTAAACAAACATCTAAATTCATTTATTCATCTTCTATACCAACTTTTCCTGTATAGGGTTGTGGGGGGGCCTGGAGCCTGGCCCAGGAGATTTTGGGAATGAGGCCGGGTATACACCCTGGACAGGTTACCAATTTCATTATTACAATCACAGGACACACACACATACGCTACAAGAGATTTGCGAATGCCAATTAACCCAATCTGCATGTCTTTGGACTGTGAGAAGAAGCCAGACTACTCTGAGAAAACCCACCAAGCACTGGGAGAACATGTAAACTCCACACACACGGACCTGAGGGAGGAATTAAACCATCTCCTGATCTCCTCCATTGTTTTATTTATTCATCCAGTCATTTGTCCATGCATTCATCCATGTCAGCACCACTTATCATGGAAGTCCTTGAGGGAACTTAAGGAACAAACACACACACACACACCCACCCACTGTTACGATATTGAGTTTATTAGTATTTTTGTGTCTGGCTATGCTTAGTTTCTGCTATGTCTCTGCTGATGGAGGGATGGGGGCGTATCTTCTCTTGTTGTTACAGGTCCCACCCTCTTCAGTGGGCCAGCAATCGATTGGTTGCCGCCCTGCCTGTCCTTTGTTGATGCCGGATGATTGGATGTCCAGGAAACCCAGAGGCCTACTTAAGGCCTTCAGACCACAGTGCTTCAGACCGTGTCTTTGCTTACTGTTTTTCCGATGATTATTCGTAAAGTTATATTGTGCATGACCTTCTGCTACGTTTCTGACTTCGTTTTTTGTGTTTGCCCTTCTTTGGTTCTGGTGGCCCGAGTGTAAATACAATTTGTCTATATTTGTACATAGTTTTGTACTATGTTAGTGGCTTAGTAGGGAGTCGGCGCCATTTTGTTTACACGCTGTTTTCTCTTGGTTTGTGGTTAGCACGGGAGTAAGGGGAGGATTTTGTATTTCTTTTTCTTTAGTTTTGGTGCAGGTTAGTTATTTCACTTTGGCACTAGGTAGAGGGCATTTTGTTTATGGTTTTGGCCTTGTCGGCTTCTGAAGCTCACAGCCACCTTTTGGGGAACTTAGTAATCAGTATCTTCAAACAGGAAGCTGTTTGTCCAAACTTCTGATATTGTCGTAAGAGGACCATACAAGGAATTTCGGACAATTGTGATTGTCCAAATGTCATGAGCATTTCAGACTGAAGAAGCTAAATTATGAATAAGAAATGTGTTTGAGGCTTAGGGTCGTAAACATTCCTAATGTCAATTTGTCCAACGAGTTCGGAATTCCAGTATTGGAGGTTCTCCTTTTTTTTTTTTTTTGTCTCCATCCTATTCTGTATGTGCAAACCTCTTGCACGGCATACAGGGATCCACATCGGGAAAAAAAAAACAAAAGAAAAAGCACTAGAGAAAACATGTGCATTCTAATAGATCTTTTCACAGGAGTCCTTTCAAGATCATTAACTTTATTATAGCGGACACTCCTGTTGCGAAAACAATCCCGAGCAATCGTTTGCGACTGAAACTCCCCAACGCTGATGCAAATCCTCCTCCTTCTCCTTCTCCTCCTGCTCACCGTTCCTGCCTAGCAATTACCGCCGGGCCACAGATGCGCACTTCCTAGTGTGCACAGTAGTTGCAGCAAATAATGTGATTACTCAGTCATTACATATCGAAGTGCATTCATTACGGGCAAAGACCGAAAAGCTGGGCGATCTTCTCGACAATGCCCCTGCAAAGTGCCTGAAATGTAATAGGTTGTCGAGAACATAATGGTCATAATTTCACGTCGGCGGGTTCACCGCGCTCTACAATACGCGATCCACAGAGGGGATGCAAATGCGTGGAATTAATCCGTTATGCAAACAGAATTTTAATGCCAGGACGGTTTCATTAAAACAAACCCCATGGAAAAAAAAGTTTGTGTACAAGCATGGGTCAAATCCCTGGTGGAGGTAGGTGTACTAACTGAAGGATTGTGGGTAGGCAGGTGAGCCACCTGCAGTGAAGAAAACTTACAAGCAGGAAGCAAGAAAACATGAAAGCTGAAAGTTTTTAAAAAATATTATTATTATTAATACGGCAACGTCGTTAACAAAGTCATAATCATAATCCAGAACATTATAACGCTATCAAATGGTAGAAGAGTGGAGCAGCAGCGTGCTATAGGCGAAGCACCCTCCTGAGGCACACTACGACCTGAGGAAGATGCAAAAAAAAAAAAAATCTGTTGATGAGCTCTTGGCAAATTTGGGTAATTAGTTAAATTAGAAAAATAAAAATAAAAAATCGAGGAACGTTTGACACGTTCTTCTACAGGTGGAAAACAATACATGAGCTATCCATCAGAAAAGGCTTTATGGAAATAAACAGTGGTTGAAAACGTCATTAAACGACGTTTAGTATCTGATGCCAGATCTGCACCCGGATCCGCGACCGGTTCGATTTCACTCTGCGATTTGCTGCAATATGTTAATGCCCGAAGAAAAGTGGGAATTAATCCCTAAATGTATTCAATCAGAGGAAATGAAATAACATATATTTGAAAGTGTAATTTTTAACGCAGGTTATTATTATTCCGCCGCTCGCTAATTGAAACTGCGATCCGAGGCCCCTTGTATTAAATTAAAGCGTGGTGAGAAAAAAAAAAAGAAGAAAAAAAAAAAAAAACTGCACCCAGGCCTCGCCAAGCTCGAGCGACTCCTCGCATCAAGATGGATTTTAATTATTCCTGTAGCCCATATAATATTAATCATCTGTATTGATTTCTGAACTCCCCAGCTGCTTGTGGATATGTAAATGGCGCCGGGGCAATATCAGGGGTTCATTTGCATGGGAGCCCATTATTATTTTATAAGTAAATTTGAATGTGGACTCAATTAAAACGCAGCGAGTGGAACGGGCGGGATTGGCCCAAGGTACAGACTCATATCATCCAGACGCTGAACTGGGATATATCAATTAGGAGCTGGGAGATTTTGTCTTTTCTGTCTGTGTGTGTGTCTGCGTATGTGTGTGTTTGATTGTGGTATCAAAATATTCCCATTCGCACCATTCAGATTTCTCAGTGTGTGAATGAGAATGTTTGTCGTGTAGTGTCTTGGCTTCTGTGTGTGTGTGTGTGTGTGTGTGTGTGTGTGTGTGTGTGTGTGTGTGTGTGTGTGTGTGTGTGTGTGTGTGTTTTAAATGAGTGACATGAAATTAGAAATTTTGTAACATTCTAGTATGCATAAAAAGTTTAGATTTTAGTAAAAAAAAAAAAAAAAAATTAAAGAATTTTTACAAACATTTCTTTTTATTTTTTAATTTGTTTAAAACACTCCAAATTTTGACAATTTTTTACATTTTTTTTTTACATGTTTGTACTACATAACTGCCTCATTTTTGGTTTGATTAACAACATAACCTGATTAAATGAGTGTGTGAATCTATATTTTAACCTGGGTATTTTATTAAAAGTACGACTACCCACTAGAAATATAGCACAAATTACAATTTTTTTTAAATTACTCAGTTATACTGAAAAAAAGAGAAACAATTAGAACTTGTAAAAACTTTCTGACCCAAAACGTTTGCTCTTGACTGCCTGATCGTCCTAATATTTTTGCAGCAGTAAAAAAAAAAAAATAAAAAATAAAAATAAAAAAAAACCTAGCATAATGACTCCATCATTGCTCTAATTTCTCTAATGAAATATCTCATTTCAGTGGACGTTCCATTGGCAGCATCCTAAACACCTCGTTATCCTCAAACGCATTTATACGCGACTAACACTGTACTCTAATGACATGGGAGTGACCTCTTAAAAACCTCTCAGGACATTAGCGAGCCTCTCAGCGGCTCTGGGAAATGGCACTTATACTTACACAGACACACACACACACACATACACATTCAGCGGTGTGTCTCTGCTATTACAGTGCTAATTGTGCTCTGAAAGGAAAACAAATTAAGCGGTGTTCTTCAGTCTGATCGCTATCTGCAGGGTCAGCGTATGAACTGAGCTAGCTTTCTTCTCCCATTGCCCTTTCTACTCTCTCTCATTTCCTGTCACTTACACACACACACACACACACACACACACACACACACACACACACACACACACACACACACACACACACACACACACACACAGATTTGTTTCTGTTCGATACTGCACCGGAATCTTCAAAGCACAGAAAAAGGAAACTATGATAACACACAAGGGATGGACGGACACATGGAAGTGTCACACAGTTACCCAAATCCTCCTCCACACACACACACACACATGTTCCCATGAGAGCGACAACATCTGGACAGAAAACGTGCACGGAAAAGTCAGTGATGTCATTGCTAACAATGACCAGGGCTTTTAGCAATCAAGGAGGATGTGATAAGGTCTTAGCAGACTCGCGGAGCCACACGTGGACTTTCCACTGCAAAAGTCACGTCGTGCTCATGCTGCAAGGGAGAAAATCTTTAAAGGTACACTGGAAGTAGATCGATTACACTGAAGACAAATGTTCCCCAAGAAACACAATCAACATTCTCTAAATCTCGCATTAAATACCATTCCACTGCACCAATAATCTCATGCAAGGATTCACTGCATCCCAGATCACATGATCCCAAAATCACATGAACAGACGCAAGGCTTAATGGGAAAAAATTGAAAACAACAACAACACATCTTTAAGACAAGATGCTGGACCCCCAAAATGCAAGATCATTGAATTATTGTCTCTCAAACGCTAGACTCTCCTAAACACACCAACATTCTCCAAAAAACTCTTCAACACTCTTTAACATAAACCAACATACACCAATATTTTCCAACTCACACCAACATTCTTCAACATACACCAGCATACAGAAGCATTTGCCAACATACACAAACATATCCTCCAACACCAACAGTCTCCATCTCACACCAGCACTCTTCAAAATATACCAAAATACACCAACATTTTTTAACTCACAGCAAAATTCTTTGACATATGCCAGCGTTCTCAACATACACCAACATTCTTTAACTACACCAACATACAGTACACAAGCATTTGCCAACATACACCAACAACAATTCCCAACATACACCAAAATTCTCCATCTCACAGCAGCATTCTTCAAAATGTACCAAAATATACCAACATTCTCCAAAATACACCAACATTCTCCAACTCACCTCAACGTTCTTCAACATGCACCAACATACACCATCATACACCAACAATCACTAACATTCTTAGACATACACCACAATTTCCAACATACACCAACATTCTCCATCTCACACCAGCATTCTTCAACATGCACCAACATACACCATCATACACCAACAATCACCAACATTCTTAGACATACACCACAATTTCCAACATACACCAACATTCTCCATCTCACACCAGCATTCTTCAAAATATACCAAAATACACCAACATTCTCCAACATACACCAACATTCCAGCAAAACACCAGCAAAAATCTTTGACATATGCCAGTGTTCTCAACACACACCAACATTCTTTAACTACACCAACATACACAAGCATTTGCCAACATACACCAATAACAATTCCCAACATACAGCAAAATTCTCCATCTCACACCAGCATTCTTCAAAATGTACCAAAATACACCACAATTTCCAACATACACCAACATTCTCCATCTCACACCAACATTCTTTGACATACTGACACCAACTTTCTCCGTCATACACCGAAATTCATCAACATTGTTCAGCATACACCAGTATTCTCACTTCTGAAATTGGCAAATAAAATAAATTCAACCAACATTTTATTGTTAAACAGATAAAATCTGTTTTAATCAATAATACCCAACGCATTCTCCAACACAAACAGGCCGAACACGGATATATTCACAGCTAAACCAACCTTCTCCCACTTTTACTATCAAACACCATTAAACTCCACTGTTTCTTCAATACACACGAACATTTTCCATCGCACATGAACACATCATCAAACACTAACAAAACGGCAACATTATCCAACTTTATAAACCATTCATCTTTTTCGACAATATGAAGCAACATAAATGGGGCAGAACATTCTAGAAACTCCTTAGCCATCACGCACAGGTATGATACATCACTGCAATGTTTTTATATTTTGATGGCCGTTGTGGTCTAATACTGCTCAAGAAGAAGGTGCTTGAACGGTTTGATGGTTCCTCTAATCATAACAAAGAATGGATTTATGATATTTCTTTTGGCTGTTATTGCATAGACACAGGAATACACTTTAAATCCACATACACACACTCGCAAAACATCCAATGCTGAGCCAGAGCGTAAAAAGCATGAACACATTTGTCAGCAGCTGAGTCCTATATCGCAGTTCCATGCGGAGATGTAGCCAGGCTGATATGATAGCCGAGTGATGTACAGTATAACTCCTCCAGCCAAGCCTTTGGGACCGTCAACTGCAGCAAATCCAAATTCAACCTGCACTTGGCCTCCCTGACGACCCACAGTGCTGCTGGGCACGTTCCTCTGTGATCTCCAAGGACTATATACTCCCAACGTAGCAGAAAAGAATCCATGGACCAGGCCAAAATCTTTCTGAAATTTCAAACACCCAGGGGCCATTTGCACCAGCTGAAAGTTTGATCATAGTGAGTCAGGGTTTAAAGTCAATCCTAAAGCAAATGTTGAAAGCAGACCCTCAAGGAACATCATACCTAGCGAATTATAGATTAGATCATAAACCATGACATATTTCACCATCACCAGGCAAACTGTGATCACACATAAACAGGGAGTACGACAAGTACCAGAGACACATAAATGTCTGTTTTTTTTGGGGGGGGTGAGCTCTATTAGAGGATTTATATTTTCCCACGGTGCCCACAAGTGGATTCAGCTTTTACATTCAAACTAATCCACAATGGAGTTAAAGTCATGATCTTGGACAATTCCCACTCGCAAAAAGGTTACATTTTTAATCAAGGTATATATGGGAATTATACTAAGATATTACTAAGACGGGTACGGGAATTATAACTAGGAATTGTGTAAAAAAAAAACAAATCTAATCCACCCCACAATCGACAGCACCCCATAGAGTAGCTGCCATCCTCCTGGTGCCATACTGTACACTGCCAGAGCTGCCCCGGTGGCACAAGGGCAATTAGCAGTAATTACGTGCGATACATGAATCAGTACCCCCAGTATTATAACATTAAATCCTATACATCTAATGTTGTGTAGGTCCCCAGTGTGGGCTGGAGGCAAAAATGATGCTTTCTAGGTACTGAAGGTTTTTGTTTTATCTGGAACATGCATAATGAAAGGCATTACATGTTTTTATTTATTTATTTATTTATTTATTTATTTTTTAACCTTTAGTCTGCATGCATATTTGTTAATGGAATGGCACCCCAATTGTAGAATCATCCATAAAGTCAACTCCTGGGTGGGATTGTGAGTTGTGTATTGCTGGAATTGTGATATTTTAGCTCAATAAAGCACTGTAACGCTAATGGCTTCCAGATGGGTGAGTGCTGTTCACTGAGCCTGGACGCTGGGTGACATCCCCCCCTATGTTCAACTGGTTAAATATTGCAGGAGAGGGTTTTGGCACTAACGTTCTCCTCCTGGGCTTTGCGGCCATTACTCAATGCCTGTCAAAAGTCATTCAGTCCGATCAGATGAGCCACCTTCGGCCCCTTTATGGCCGTGTTTAAAAGTTTAAAAACCTGAAGGTACAGTATAGTTTGCTTGGAATGGACTCGGAGATTCGGATCTCTTTTCTCCTAGCGATTGACGTTAATAAATTTGGCTATTTTATCTTTTTGATGCTACTGACAGATTGTTGATTCATAACCAGCACACCCTGCATTTTGACTGATGACTTAAACATGCTTTTGGCATTCTCTCCTCGCCTTCCTGTCAGCATACACACAGATATACCTGGAACCGTGTTATTTATCCTCCTTGCAGTTAGACACACACCAACGGATTTTAGCCAGGATATTTGAGCCCCAGACATATTTCGAAAGATCGCAACAAAATCTCAGTGTACATCCATCACTGACATTTGGTTAATGTGAGATGGTCAGGGACTCTTGTGAGAATATTGAATTAGCTTGATGGCTAGTGGGTTATATCCAGGATTTTTTTTTTTCTTGGCTCGTTTGTAAATCAACATGCATAGCTAAGTTGGAAAAGAGGTTGTTATATGTGTCTAGGTCTCCGCTGGGGTTCGGACAAAGAGTGAGGTTAGCACTTGTGGCTCGTTCATATGAAATTTGATGGAGTTCCTCTTGCCTGTTGGAACGTGAGCGAGAGCAGGCCGGATGAGTGGATTTTGTAATGACAGCTATAACCATCAAGTGACACCATCTATGACATATACTTTTTATTTTTTTTTTATATTTAGTCATGTAGTGTGCTGAGGCTTTTTGGGAACTTGCCAACAACCATGCACATGGCACCTATACAAAATTTAGCTGATGCCCACTTTGGTCACATACATTAATATCCACCAACATTCATTCTCCACTCCACCCCACTTCACACTGTTGTCCAAAAATCATCCCTCTTCAACACACGTCAGTATTCTCCAAAATAAACCAGTATTCTCCAACAATCATCAATATTCTCCAGCTAACACCCATATCTTCCAACAATCACCAGTATTGTCCAAAATACACTAATATTCTCAAACTAACACCAACATTCTCCAACATATACCAATATGCTACAAAGTAAACCGAGATTTTCCAACTGACTCCATTAATCTCCAGGAAACACTAAAATTCTCCAGTACACCCTAATATTCTCCAACGGACACCAGTATTCTCCAATATTCTCTCACTCACTTGCAAAATACACTTATTCTACAAACTACACAGAAGAAACAGCAATACCCAGTATTATATTCAGTACGCTCCAACATTCACCATCAAACAGCATTCAGCAAAGTGTACTTATGTCATAGAACAGCCATACAACAACCATCCAACCAACACCTTCAACCAACTCCATCAAACACAACCAAGTCTGTACTTCACTTCAGATCTCATTTTTTATTAAACACCACGGCACTTTTGTTAAACACGGCACATCAGACGTCATTATAAATATTGAACCCTACTCCAACAACAAAAAACGCCCAACGCCCAAATCTTCAGTTGAACTGCAAACCAAATATCCAACATGAAATAATTCTTTGTTTGTCTGAGACACTTATTTGGACTTTCACCCAAGAAGTTTTGGCACAGCTTTAGAGAAAATAATCACGCATGTTTTTCTGGTCATTTTCACAACTTGCTGGTCATGCCGCCGTTTTTTTCAATCCTATGCTTTCATAAAAGTCTGGTTTGTGTTTCAGTTCAGAAAGAAAATTTTATAGGATGGAAGATGGATCCCAGTCCCACAGGTCTGAACAAATTCCCTTTTGCATGAATTCCCCATGCATGAGTTAATGGACCTCAGTCAAGTAGGACTTTTCAGTCAAGAGTTACCAGCTCTTGTCTTGTGGACCTCTTCTCTTACACCCTGCTCCTTCTAATAAAAAATTTAAAAAAAAACCTCGTCTGAGGTAAAGCCCGGGAACAAAATTCCAACTTTCCCCATCCAAACGGTGATCCCAGAACACCTTGGAAAAGGCAAAAGAAAAGGAAAGTGGTGGAAAAGAAGAAAACAGAGCTTAGGAAAATTTGTGAGATTGAGTTTCACAGGACGGCTGAACCCGGAGGACCGTCCACTGGCCCATGTGGAGGAGTTTGGGACGGCGAACAATAAGGGAAAACCCGTGCGTAGTCCATTAATTTTGCTTTTTTTTTTTTTTTCATTCTTTTTCAATAAGGAAACTTTAAGTATTCATGAAATGAGCACTAAAGCCCCTTTAACGGTGTTTTCGCAGCTGGCCGTGGCTTTCTCCCCCTCCGCTTTGCCAATAAAGCTCCTTCCTGAGCGAACATTAACATGGGAAGTGAGTAACATCATACTTGGCAGCGCTGATTTGCCCTTAAACACTTCTGGAAGTGAGCGATTCGCCCTTTAGGCCGGTTCAGGCTGGGCTTGCTCACTGCACTGGTAGTCTTCACTGCTGACATATGGACTTTTAATCAGATTTTTCTCTTACCTCCTACCTCTCCGTCTCTCTCTCTCTCTCGCTCTCTCTCTCTTTGTGTGTGGATGAGGTGAGGTTTCTGGTTCATGATTCATGGCTTTTAGTGTTAACAGTCATGTAAAACACCAACAGAGTTATTCAGACACCCAATGATTATTCTCTCTTTCTCTCTCTCTCTCCCTCGCTCTTTGTCTCTCTCTCTCTGTCTCGCTCTGTGTCTCTCTCTCTCTGTCTCGCTCTGTGTCTCTCTCTATCTTTCTTACACACACACTCACATTCCCATCTGAATGCAGAATTGTTATGAAAGAAAACACTCCAGTGAGTGAGACAGAAATAAAGTAAATATATAATTCATTTCACATTTTAAAAATATTCATATCAGTTAATAGTGAGAGCCTGCTTTGTTTTCCAGTAACTCAGATCCAGCTGTCGAAAAAACAGATAAGCGCTGTATAAACAAATGGAGATTTATATAACAATTATTATTATTATTATTATTATTATTATTATTATTATTATTATTTTACAATGTCTGTCAATCACACCACATAAGTAGATAAATGTTAAAAAAAAAAAAAAAAAAGTGAGTGCGCGATAAAATGAAACAGAGATTCACAATAGGCTTGAGGGTGTAAGTGCTGGACCGGAGAGTGTGTGAGAATGTGTGAGTCCTTGATGTGAAAGTGTGAAAGTTCACGACCTGAAGAAATTTATGTATGTGTGTATGTGTGTGTGTGTGTGTGTGTGTGTGTATGAGAGAGAGAGAGAGAGAGAGAGAGAGAGAGAGAGAGAGTTTAAATCCTTGGTTTAAAAGAGTGTGAATCAGAACCTGAATATCTGTATCATGTGTATCAGTGTAAGTGTCTGATCTGAGAGTGTATGAGGACCTCATTTAAAAATTTGGGAATCCAGGACCTGCATGTTTGTCTGGGAGTCTGTGAATCTGATGTGAGAAAGTGAATCTGTGAGTGTGCTGTCCTATACCTGATTACCTGATGTGAGAGAATATGTCCTAGATATATCCTAGGGAATGTGAGATATGAGAGTGTGTGAGTGCAGGACCAGAGTATGTTAACGTTTGCACTGTGAGTATCTGATCTGAGAGTGTGAGACCCAGACTTAAGTGTGTATGTAAGGCTCTGTGTATCATATCAAGTCATATGAGGCATTATATAACAAAAAGAATGTGATTTAAAAAAGTTAAAAAGCTAGAATAATTATTCCCAAGGATGTTTTTTTTTTTTTTTTTTGCTGATATGTACACTTTGTTTAATCAAAATGTTTAGTGGCACCATCTATCCATCCAGGTAGGAATCTCTGTAGTCCAACTAGCAACCATGGAGGCCAGTGGTGATTCCCATTGCATTTATTCCCATTTTCTGACCAAGGTAGGACCTTCAGTCAACATTCACACTTGCATTTACACACTACAGGCAATTTGGGAGCGCCGATTAGCCCAACCTGCCTGCCTTTGGACTCCAGAGTACCCAAAGGAAACCCGCCAAGCATGTGGAGTACATAAAAATTTCATGCACAAAGATCCCAAACCAGGAATCGAACACGGACCATGAAGGTGCTAGGCATTAGTGCTAACCACTTAGCCACTATGTTTAGTAGCACATCCATCTTTAGTGGCTCATCTTCTCAGTGTTTACTTCCCCGTCATGCTTTTTTAAATTATTTATTTATTTATATTTATTTATTTATTTATTTATTTATTTTTAAGTCCACTCTTGGCCCATCCTTAGTTTGTGTCATGCACACTCACTCCGCGACCGGCACGAGGACCCGGAAGTAAGACGGTCGCGCTTTCAGAAAGCATAAAAGGAAACAAGATGGCGCTTCACATCGCTCAGTCATTGAGTTCATTCATGCCTTCGCTATCACTTCACCAACTATTTCGTGAGTACTCACCAATTCTGGTTGCTTCTTTGATTGAGTGTGTGTTGCCAGAACGCGGGTTTATTTGTGTAGATCCTTGCTCTTTGTGTAAGAGAGTTCTAAGAGTAAACACGTGGTTATCCTGCCTGCTCGCGCTGCTTCCGCGTTTGGGTTTACAACACGGGCTAACTGCTAAGGCTACTGTGTTCATCCCTCGGTTGCTCGTGACAGAATGACTGAGCCAAAAGCAGTAAACCCAGCGGAGTTTGCTCGCCTCTGCGCTGTGGTTGACCAGCATGCCGAGCTGATCAATGAGCTCCGTGGTGAAGTTGTGTCTCTCCGAAAGGAGCTCCAAGACGTCGCGGTTTTGTGCCGCGAGGTGGTGGAGCTGCGGCAGTAGAAAGTGACCCTCCGCGAGGCGGCTGTTCAGTCGGCTGCCATTCCCCCCTCTGACATTTTCATTGCTTTACCAGATAAGTGGGATGGCACAGATGGAAAGTGCAGTGTGTTTTTAACAGCATTAGATCTTGTGTTTGAGTTCAATTCCACCAGGTACTCCACAGACCAACTGCGCATTGCACTTCTCATCTCATTGCTATCCGGGCAGGCAGCTGAGTGGGCCACGGCGGTTCTCAGGTCAGATTCGGACACAGCCTGTTTGCCGGGTTTCCACCTCCCGCCGTGGTTGACACGGGAGCCAGGGAACCCATGCAACTAGAACGCGCCTTCTTGAACCCTGCAGAGGGAGAATGACGTTTCAGGGAGGGACTCTGCGCCTATTGTGGGTCAGCAGCACACCATAGAGCTATATGCCCTTCACGTCCGGGAAACGATCAGGCCCGATGAGTCAGGGGGGCAGCTCACCGGGTCACCTCCATCTCGCCGCCACCACACCCAGCATCTCACGTGGTTCACCCAGCATCTCTCATGGTTCAGGTACACCTCCAATTTGGCCACAGACGAGTCAAAAGTTCCATGTTCATCGACTCCGGGGCTGCTGGAAACTTTATTGACTCCTCCTATGCCAAGAGATTGGGGGTGGAGACTGAGGCGTTATCCCAGCCAGTTCGAGTGACATCCGTCGACGGTCAGCCTCTTTCCTCCAGCCCTATCACCACCCAGACTCGGCCCATCACCCTCACCATTGACCAACACCAAGAAGAAATCCTCTTTCACCTCACCTCCATTTCCTCGCCACCCATCATCTTAGGATACCCCTGGTTATTGCAGCATGACCCTCTCATCTCCTGGTCTCAAAACCGGATCCTGCAATGGGGTCCAACCTGCCTCGAACTCTGTCTACAAACGCTGGCTTGGATGTTCTCTAGGGAGCCCGAGGCCCCCGATGTTGACACCTACGCCATCTCTCCTGCATATCAAGACCTAGCTGAGGTCTTTTGTAAGAGACGTGCCGACCATCTTCCTCCGCATCGCCCCTACAACCTGGCTATTGAGATCCAGCCAGGTTCCACTCCACCCTCTACTGGAGGAGTATGTGTCCTCCGCTCTCCGTCAAGGTAACATCCGACCCTCTTCCTCGCCCTTCGCCGCAGGATTTTTCTTCGTAAAGAAGAGTTCGGGCGAATTACGTCCTTATGTTGACTATCGGGGGCTGAATAACATCACCATAAAAAACTGACACCCGCTGCCTCTTACCAACTCAGCCCTGGACGCCCTCTCTGGTGCCACCATTTTTACAAAGTTGGACCTCCGGATCGCCTACAACTTGGTGCGTATCAGAGAGGGCGAAGAGTGGAAGACAGCCTTCATCACCCCTAATGGACATTACGAAAGCCTTGTTATCCCCTTCGGACTCTGTAATGCCCCCGCAGCTTTCCAGCAGTTCATGAACGATGTTCTCCGGGACATGTTGGGAAAATGGGTATTTGTCTACCTAGACGATATACTCATCTACTCACGCACCGCCGAAGAACACATCCGACACGTCAGGGCCGTCCTTAAGAGATTGCTCGCCCACTGACTGTACTGTAAGTTGGAGAAATGCGCTTTTCACAAGCTCTCCACCATGTTCCTGGGCTTTGTCATCTCGTCCCAGGGTGTGGCCATGGACCCACAGAAGCTTGAGGTTGTACGTCATTGGCCCCTACCCAAGACGCTCAAACAACTTCAATGGTTTCTTGGGTTTGCGAACTTCTATTGTCGCTTTATCCAGGGCTACAGTACAGTCGCAGCACCCCTAACCACACTAACTTGCCCCTCATCTCATCCCTTCCAACTCGACTCCACTGCCATCAGCGCATTCTCCCAACTCTGCCATCTATTCACCACCGCTCCAATTCCCAGCGGGGTCCAGACCAGAAACTACACCCTTGTAGTTTCTTCTCCAAAAAATTTGACCCCACTCAGCAGCGATACGGGGTAGGGGACCGCGAGCTGCTGCCCATAAAGTGGGGAAGAATGGCGACACTGGCTCCATGGCGCCAGAGAACCATTTATCGTCTGGACCAACCACCAAAGCCTCATTACCATCAAGAACCTAAAACAACTCAACCCCAGGCAGGCACGGTGGGCTCTATTTTTCAAATCTTTTGACTTCCACCTATCCTATTGCCCGGGGTCAAAGAACATCAAAGCCGACGCCCTCTCCCGACAACATGAGAGGGACGTCCCCCGGGCGGACCCCGCGTGTGTCCTGCCACCTTCCAGAGTCATCGCCCCGCTCCATTGGGAACTGGAGACAAGGGTTCGCCAGGCACAGGCCACGGAGACCAAACCGGCAGGGGCCCCAGTTCACAGCACGGTTCTGGAAGGCTTCCTGCCATCTGATCAATTCTACCTGCAGGGAACGGGCCAACCAACAACTGGAGCGCTACCTGAGGTGCTTTGTTGCCGACCGTCAGCGCTCCTGGGCTTGCTATCTCATTTGGGTGGAGCTCTCCCACAACCTCCACATCTCCTCCGCCACGAAGCTGAGTCCATTTGAGGTATGCCAGGGTTTCTAACCTCCGATGTTCGAACATCAAGAACCATTTACCGTTTACCGTCCACGCAACACGGGCTAATTGCTAAGGCTACTGTGTTCATCCCTCGGTTGCTCGTGACAGTTTGTTGATCATTTGTGTTCACCTGTACTGTACTGTAAATTTAAATATGGTAATAAAACGAATTTTCTTTTCTCGTAATTGTATTTAAAAAGTGAAACTCGTATATTCAAGATTCATTATGCATGACGCTAAATATTTTAAACTGATATTGTCAGCTCATGAAAATAAAAAAATCAGTACTTCAATTTTTTTATATTACCTAAGATCAATAAATATATAATTCATTTTAGATTTTAAAAATATTCATGTCCTTTAATAATGAGAGCCTTCTTTGTTTTCCAGTAACTTAGATCCAGCGTTTGAAAAAACAGAATCGCTGTATAAGCAAATGGAGATTTATATAACTACTATTATTATTATTATTATTATTATTATTATTATTATTATTATTATTATTATTATTATTTTACAGTGTCTTTCAATCACATCACATGAGTAGATAAAAATAATTTTTAAAAAAAGTGAGTGCACAATAAAATAAAACAGACACAAACAACAACTTGAGGGTGTGAGTGCTGGACCTGAGAGTGTGTGAGAATGTGTGAATCCTTGATGAAGTGTGAAAGTTCACGACCTGAAAGCATTATTGTGTGTACAGTATGTGTGTAATTCATTAGTGTGAATTACAACATCAATGCTGCATGGTACGGAGGCGATCAGCCTGTGGCTCTGCTCAAATGTTATTGAAGACCAGGTTGCTTTGATAGTAGCCTTCAGCTCGTCTGTATTGTTAGGTCATTTGAGTGTTTCTCATCTTCCTAATAGAGTTCAGGTCAGGTGGATTGGCTGGCCAATCAAGCACAGTAATATCACGGTCAGCAAACCAGTTTGTGGTAGTTTTGGCATTGGTCCTGGAGGAACGTTGTTTAGTTTCACTGTGTACTGAACTGTATATGGTTGAAATGACAATAAACGTCTACTTGACTTCACTTGACTTGACTTGACTTACTTGTGTCCTGCTGGAAAAGGAAATCGGCATCTTCGTACATAAATTTTGGATTGGTAACAATGATAAAAGCCAATCGATATTCTGATATTAAGTAACAATTGCAAATAAATAAATAAATAAATAAATAAATAAATAAATAGGGTGAATAAATGAACTTACCCAAACGCAAACTGAGGAACTGAAAGTCTTTTTTCACCCTGTAACCTTTGCACAACAGGGTAAGGTCATGCCGTGCTATAATTCTCGGAAAGAAAAAGATCTTTAGAACTAATGTCCCACATCAACAGGGGCGTGACTTCACACGGATCTTTCTTTCTTTCTTTCTTTCTTTCTTTCTTTCTTTCTTTCTTTCTTTCTTTCTTCTCTCTCTCTCTCATATATATATATATATATATATATATATATATATATATATATATATATATATATATATATATATATATATATATATATATATATATATATATATATGTGTGTGTGTGTGTGTGTGTGTGTGTGTGTTTTAATAAGGACAGGTCACCATGTTGTAATAGTTAATTTTGACAAGGTGTATTTTTGTTCTTTATTTAATACAAACCTTTTTTAGCTGGCTATAAGAATTTAGGTATCAAAAATAAAACCAATCAGGATTGTTAATGTTGTGGATTATTTTTCGATGACAGCACGTCCCCAGGTGTCCTTACGTTTTGCGTATTATGAGTAACTATGCTACAATACTAGATTAAGGTGGATGAGAAGAAAAAAGAAAAAAAAAACGAAAAATGGAAACCCAATACTTGATGAATACTAAAACAAATACATATTTTAGTGTAGTGATTCAATACAATTTTAATGTGTCAGTTCAATATAAAGAAAAAAATATAAAATCAGGAGTTTATTAAAAAATATATCTTGGATGCAACGTGGATGAGTTTCACATATTTTTCAGGAATATTGATATCCAAGGGATCCACTGTGTATTTTCCCTTTAAGGTTTAATAAACGTAAACAAATCAAATCTGAGAAATTGATTGCTACTTTATCATGTTAGAAGTAATTATAGTAACTTCAGTGTCTGAGCAAAGACTAGAAATGAATAACAAATGCACAGAACATATTCCGAGACCTACATGATGGGTCGTAAAAGCACAAATATAAAATCTGTTTCTGTAATCTGAACAGTTTTAGATTGAAAGGTCGAGGTTTTAAAGGTACCCCTGGATGTTGCTCCTTCCCTCCTACTCTTTCTCCCTCGCTCACTTGTTCGCTGTCATGCGCTAGTGCGAAGCCGAGGTTAATTTCTTTACAAGAGCGCGCTCCTCATGCTGGTTATGAAGGCCTTCCTTGACTCCCTGTTGTTTAAAACCTGTAATTTATGATCCGAAAAGAGGCTGCGATCCGTTTCCTCTCGGTGCCCGAAACGTTCGCCTCCTGACTGTTTAATAGGACATGTGGGAGAAAACGGGCCATCTCGGTCTGGTTCTGACCCAACGGGCACTTGATCAGCGTTTCCTTGTGTTTAATGTGCTGTGTTACCTCGAGGAGCAAACGGGGCCGAGGAAATACAGCACTAATTGTTCCACTGAAGATGTATTCAACATCATACTTTGTGTGTATGTGTGTGTGTAACTTTATTTTAATGACACAGGAGGTTGTGTCAGAAATGTAAGAGACGTTTATGTTTGAATTGATTCTTTTAGTTTGACATAATTTAATAAGTGGATTTTATTTTTCAGAATAAGTAAATGTTACATAACATAACATAAATAGTACGTATTATTACAAAAGAATGAACAAATAAAAACATTCTCAGGGCATCATAGGGCACCTGTTAACAACTTTTAACTTTGAGTGGTGATTAAATTTACAACAACAACAACAACAACAACAACAACAACAACAACAACAACAACAACAACAACAATAATAATAATAATAATAATAATAATAACTAAAACATCATCGCATAACATAACATAACATTCATCCTGCTCTTTCTTGGTCCCGTGTATTTTACTGTACTTTCTTTGCCATTACAATTTCAAGTTTTTAAATAAAATATTCCAAGGAAAAAAAAATCTATAAAATGTATTATTAAAAGTAATGAATAAAAACTAAAATAATCCCCTGCTACACTAATGCACTTATCCCAGTGTTTTACTAGTGCTTGGATAGAATGTTGATGATTAATGATCAGAACCTTTATCGGACTGCCTGCTTCAAGTCTGAAACGCTGGCCTCCCAGGAACCCCTTTAACGGTCTAGAAGGGGCTTGAATCTCAGTTAGGAGTGTACGGGGGACGTGGCAATAACTCCCAGCTGAGCTCTGAATGAGTGTGTGCACAGTTGACACAGGCAGATGCATCTCTTCCACAAGTTAGCGATGTCGATTTGCAATGATCAGGCGATT
>QNUK01000818.1:77500-112500 GCA_013621035.1 Clarias magur | reverse complement strand
ATCTGTTTTATAGGTTCCTTTTGTAAAAAATATTTAAGGTCACGGAGCGGTCGTATAAGCATTTCACTGCATATCGTACTGTGTATGACTGTGTATGTGACAAATAAAATTTGAATTTGAATTTGAATTTGATCTATTCTAAAGAATATAACAGCATGTATCATGTTGTGTATATATATATATATAATAGCAAGTAAATCAAATAAATAAATTAATAAAAAATTTTACAGTATGTAGAAGCTAATTTTGAATTTATGCTTGAGTAAATGCTTAAACAAACGTGCAAAAAATATTTAAATATACTTTTTCTTTATGTATGTAAGTATATGAATATTTATAAGTATCTTTTACATTTTGTTTATTCTGTTTTTTGCTATTTTTTCATCACTTTATATGGCCTGGTTTTGTTCTTATAGCGTCTTTAATAAATAAATAAATAAATAAATAATTTTTTATTATTATTATTATTATTATTTTATATATATATGCAAATAAGTGCATGAGCAGGTAAATATGTCCCTAAATTCATACTTTTTGTTATTATTACTGTAAACAAAATATTTTAGCACATTATCATATTGACACTTTGTTCATTAGCTTAGTAACTGATTATTTAATTCACTTATATATACAGTATATATTAAAAGTTTACTGAAGTTGTAATAAGCAGTAGTTAATCAGAAATGAATGAATAACTAGGTTATTAATGCATAATAACTGTTAGTTAATATTGTGCTCAGTGCATGTATTAATTAGGCCAAATTTAAAGTCTTTAAAAATGTGAAACTGCTTTTTGATTAGTTGCACTGTTATATTTTGTCACATTACGTATCCCGTCGTGTAGCGATTTTAAATTCATCCTCATCACAAGCCTCTCAAAAATGAACCGCAAGTAATTTTGTCACTCAGACCTGTAATCGCCATCCATCATCCTGGGCGCTTCTGCAACGCTTTGCATTTCATATTTCACCCTGAAAATCACATCCAGATGTTGTCATCGCTTTCCTACCAGCCCGATTCCCAGCAAGCGAATGGAACGTGACACTTTCCCTGGAAAATACCATAAAACAGACGAGTGAAGCTATTTCCTTTCATAAATTCTTTCGCCCTCACCCGGTACCCTCATGTATGGATGCTTGAGCAGTGAATCGCAGTAAATTGGAGCCTGACAGACACCACTGGGTAGAACTGGGTGTGCAGGCTGATTTACGAGCACATGCTCCCCACCCCCCCCCCTCCCAAGTTTGAGATTGTGTAATTCCTCCTCCAGGCCTGTCCGCGGACCACCACTTCCTTTGGTCCGAAACATGACACTTATATTAAGGGTTTAAAACAGGACCGTTGTTGACATTTTTCTTAAGATACGGGAGTGAAGTTTGCTAGATCCTTAGAGGTGTGAGGGATTATGACAACATCACTACAGGGGAAAATTTGCCCAGAGTGCTTTGCAGTTTAATATGATATTAGTGCAGCATTTTTGGAAATACCACTACTACAATACAGACATAAAAAAGGAATATCTAAATAAGTGGTAAAGCTACTTGGCCTGCCTTTGGTGCCAGGTTGTACAGCACATTTTTTTGTTAATCAGAAAGAATTTGAGAAGAAGGTACAGTAAGAACCTTTATTTATCCAGTAAACCACTGAATCATCCTTAAGAGTTTGTTGGTTGTGATTCTGAGAAAGCCTTAAAAGTTCTCTGTTATATTTAAAACCCTACTCCTCCTGGAAGGAGCACTTTATTATCCTCTTAAACGTTCAAGGACCCTTTAAGAATCCTTAAAGCTTTTCTGGTTGCCTGTCCCAGCGGAACCTTTATATGCTCTACATAGAACCCAATGACAGAGAGTTTTCCGATCAAAAAAGGTTTCAAGAATCATTTTTGGAAAATATCTTTCCCGTGAACCCGTAAGTGAGCCTTAAAGGTTCGTTGGTTGTCCATTTAAGGAACTCTTAAATGTTCTATGTTATATCCTAACTTTGAATTTTTCCAATCCATGTAGGCTTCTCTGTAGAAACCTTTTCTTTGGGAAGATAAGACCTTTCATTATCCACTTAACCTTTAAAGGACCCTTGGAGAATGCTTACAACTTCTTTGATTGTCCCTCAGGGAGGAGCCCTTAAAAGTTGTACAAGAAACCCTATGAAAGAGAGTTTACTGAACAGAAAATGTTCCACAAATCTACTGTATTGTGGAAGGCATGCACCCCTAATTGTTCTGTTTAACCTCAAAGAATCTCTACAGATATTTTTGGATGTTCGTCTTAAGGTTCTACAGCAGAATATTTCCCAATCCGAAACGATCTGAAATAGAAGCAAGAAGCTTTACTGTACTTCTAGAGTGAACTACTGAATTGCCCTTTGGTTGTCCTAATGAGGCATTAAAATGTTTTTAAACCCTATCTATGTTTTTTTAGATAGCAACACTTTATTATGTTTTCAAGAATGATTGCATCTTTTTAGGTGCCTGTCTGGTGGAAACCTTTTTTACACTCTACATGGAACATGACAGTAAGGGATTTTCAATCAGGAATGGCTTTGGAGAATCGTTTTGAAAACTATTTATCCAATCAACCCTGAATAACCCTGAAAGGTTCTTTGGCTGACCATCTGAGGAAGTCTATGTTGAACCCTAACTTTGAGCGTTTCCAACCCAAATGGGCTTCTCTGTAAAAATCTGTAAAAGTTTTAAGAGCTAAAACCCTTAATTATTCATTGAATTATCTCTTACAAGCCTGTTGAAAACTACTTACAACTTCTTTGATTGTCCCTCTGGGATAGACCTTTAAATGTTGTACATCGAACCTTACAAGAGTATTTCCTGTTCACGAAAGGTTTGAAAAAATTATTTTGAAAGGCAAGAGCCTTTAATTAGCCAATTCCACAGCATGTTTTTGAAATACTCCTAATTTATACTTAGAAGACAAATCATTCTCCATACCACTTTCTCTGTACAGGATCACAGTAGGCCTGGAGACTATCACAGACGGGGTACAACCTGCATGTGGTGCCAATCAATCACAGGATACAAGCGTGCACATACTCATTCACACATTATGGGCAACTTGGAAATGCAAATTAGGAAACCAGAAAACATGAAGTGAACACGGGGAGTGCCAGAGGTGCGGGGCCACAGTGTTAACCACTATGCCATTTAGATGATTCAAAAATGACTAATGTTTGTTTATTGACCAATAGCTCATCGCTACCAGTTTGATCATTTTGATATGTATTTGGGCATCTAATGGCAGCCATCAAACATGTTGTTTCCCTCCAAATTTATGGATTTATGCTGAAGAACCCCTGCTTTTCATACCTGGTCGAGTTGACCCAGTGCTTCCATTGTCATGCTGGTTGAACTGGTAGAATAAACCGGACTTCCTAGCTGTTTTCTTGCAACTACCTTAAGCCAAGATGTTATTATTTTCTTCTAGGCAGCGTACTTCTCCAATATTTCCTTCCACAGGACATATTCTTATTCCAGAAAAATGAGAAAAAAAACAGGAAGCAATCCATTCTTGATATTTTTAAGCATCTGCTGCTTAAATTACTCTAAGCTATTAAGATGGACTAACATTGGGTCTGGTGGATTTCTACATATTCCTTCATCTTTAGTCAGCTATAAATCTTTATATATTTTTTCCTCTTTAATGTTTCCGCTCAGAAACCTGGGGCACATGCACATAAATTAGCAGCTTTAAATGGCGTTTTGGGTTTGAGACACGGTATTAAATTCGCTTGCTGGACCGCCGCCGCCATTACAATGTTCGACCCCTCGTAAATACACACCTCTTCAAACAGCGCAATGGAACATGACATCATTTCGCTGAGAAGAGATCAGAGGTGTGTGCGGGCTAGTCGGTCCTCCTTGTATTAGTGTTTTGGTTCTCCCTTAGTGCTTAGCTAATTGTGCACCATATTCAGAAAGTTTTAAAGAGAAATGACGGTGTTTGAAAGCAGTGTGAGATTACAAAAGCACTACAATCCACCCGCGGTAAACCCGAGGCAGTTATTTGCTCGGCTCAGTTTGTCTAACGACCGCCTGTGCCGTTTCCACCACTGGTTTATTTTCATTCCCACCTGTTTATACACACCTGCCATGGAGAGGGATCTGCAAGAATGGGAAAGGCTTTCGCATAGTTTGAATAATTAAAACAGGAATATGCTCTTATCTTTGGTTCTTTAATTGTACCTTTGGAGGAACTCTTTCTGTTTCTGAGTAGAACCTTACACCACACAGGGTGCTTCCCTATTTAATTCAATTAGACATTGTCGTTGTGACAAAGCAGCTTTCAAGGAATCCGGATCCAGATTTAGATCTCTAATGAACAATCCAGATGTGACAGTGCTGAGCGAAAACCCTTTGCGATCACCTTGTGAGGAACTCAAAAAGGAACTTTGTCAGTATAAATTGGTACTTTTCTGCTACGGAATTTACTAGAAAATAAATGTTGCACCTATAGATTTCTTACAAAAAATATTTCTGTTAAATATATTTTTTAGATTTTATACAAAAATCTGTGTGTTAAAATCCAGACGAAGTCGACAATTGGCCTGCTATACGGCCTCCTTGCATATACAGAGAGCTTCAAATATTTTTGAATAGTCTGACATCTTATCATGTGTATCCCTGATATACCATCAACAGCATTATAGTGGCAACATTTTCTGTAAGGTTTCTAAATGAAGCCATTGAACATCTATGTTTGATGTTGACGCTGTCAGTCTTAATTTTCCAGTCCTAGGCTAGACCGGTTTGGTGATGTCTGCTTATGTTGCACCAAGTTCAAGCATTCTAATGTCCTTCCATCCTATCATTGTCTAAACGGGGCAGGTATGGAATAAAATCACTGTCAAAAATAATCGTGCGTAAAAAGAAGATCTGTGTTTTGTCCGAGTTGGATTCCAAAGTCTACGGCCACAACTCTGAAATATACGACTCTGACCGCTTACAGACACAAAACTCGTTATTACAACTTTGCGAAATTACGCCTATGAATGTAGTGTGTTAAACCGCAGTCAAAAATACGTCATCAAGGCTACATGCACAGGCATTAATATCCGAGGGAAGAGGAATCGATTTGGCCACCGTTTTAAACCACCGGCGCGTAAAGCTGCAGGGCGCACGCGCCGTATCGATTCTTCCTCCTTCGGATAGTAACGCCTGTGCATGTGGCCTTGATGACGTATTTTTGACAGCAGTTTAACACACTACATTCATTGGCGTAATTTCTCAATTCGTCCGTGTAACAGAAGAGCTGTAAAAACGAGTTTTGTGTCTGTAAACGGTCAGAGTCGTATATTTCAGAGTTTTACTGAAACAAACACACAAAATATCGTATCTGTAAGCTGTCGTGGATTTTGGAATCCAACTCGGACAAAACACAGAATTACACACAAATATGTTTTTTACGCACGATTATTTTTTGACAGTGATTTTATTCCATAGGCATGATAGTGTGAATATATAATACACAATCAGAATGCTTTTCTTTATTTAGATACCAAGACATGTCAGCTCAATCAAATCAAATGGCAAATCACGAAACCCCTTAAGAAGATGTGAGTTAGGAAGTCCTATAAAGTAACCCTCTACTAAGCATGATGGCAATTTGACCTTATCTGTGCTCTTATCTGTGTAAAAGTGTTTTTCAGGTTTCCTTAACAGTATATTTATTAGTATAACATTTCTTTTGTCCAACAGTCGAGTTAAAAAGCTATGCCAACAATACTCTGCCTGGAAGACAAAACAACTAAGGAGATGTGAAATTACTTGAGCTGGGTTAAGAATCCTTCATGGTTAAGAGCACATCAAAACTTGCAAGGATAATGCTGAACTGTCAACTTTGTGGAAGAAATGTGGTAGAGAAAAAAATCATGAATGGAAATCACAGCAAATGCTCGGTAAAGTCGCATCAACAAATAAAAACATACATGTAGATATGTTTAATAATGAAAGTAGGAGCATTTCCATGCACATGTGATGTGATGAGAACTCACAGGATTGGGATTAATCAGCTCTGTGTCCATTAGAAATCTACTTCTTACTGAGACTCATAAGAGAAAAGGCTTGGGTTTGCTATAAAAAGCATAAAGATTGGAGTTTGGAGCGATGGAAAAAGGTCTAGTCTGACCCTATTGAAGAGAGATGGACGTGTCAAAGGGAAGAGCATGAAGCAGTGCATCCTTCTTTTTTTCTTTTCTTTTTGGCTGGGCAGTTTATACATGGGAGCTCGCTGGTATTCAGAGTTGGGTTATGCAGCTGCTCCAGATAAAATAGATTAAATACAAAGTTTTGAATTGTGTATAGTTCATATTGTGTTCATTATATTAATTGTATTAAATGCATATAAATTAAAATAGTTTTACTGTATTACCTTCTATTTGTGAAGTCCATAGGACAAGCAAATCTACACCATTTAATGAAATCTACACCATCTATTTAACAAGCCTTAAATATCCAATACATCCTCAAAAAATCCCTGCAGAACCCTTTTTTTTTTGTTCCATGTGGGTTGCTCACCATCATTAGTGCAATCAACAAACCAAGTGTAATATGGAAAACAAAACCACTGAGAAAGATGACTTTGGATTTGCACTTACAGTACAGTACTTAGATACATCTCTGGATGCGCTGGGACACATCATCAGTGATGTGTCCTGAGATCATCGGGTGTTTTGGGTCTCACAACATCAGCCACCCTCTCTCAGGTGACCCAGCTGGGCTTGATCACACCCCAACTTGTGTCCCAGCAGCACTGGCCCACTTTGCGGACCTCTTGATCCAAATCCACCTGAGGCTCTTTCAGCGCCTCTGTGATTGACTTGATGGCTCTCCTCTTTGCAGCTCCTGTGATTCCAAGCCTGGCAACGATCTTGCACAGGGAACGAGCAGCAAACCCTCTGCACCCTACTTCAATGGGCTCACAGCAAGCCTTCCAGCCCCTCATCCAGCAGTCCTCTTTGAGCTCCTGGTACTTGAGCCGCTTACGCTCATTTGCCTCTTCCATGGGACTGTCAGTTCCAACAAAAGAACTTGCTTGGAAGATGCAGATGTTAAAACCTTATCAGGTCTCAATGAGGTTGATATTATAAATTCCGGGAATTTGAGCTGCCTGCCCAGGTAAACCCGCAGCTCCCAGTCTGCTGCCGATGAGAGTAAGAGAGTAGTTTAAGTTTAAGAGAGTAAAATAGATTTTTGCATTGCTTGGGGCTGCTCACCTGCCCTTACGAAGGCAATTCTCCTCTGGCTGCCAACAGCATTTATTGTTGGCCACTGCATGTGAAATGGCCTCTGCTATACACTTCAGGACCTGATTGTGTTGCCAGCGGTATCAACCCTCTCCAAGTGCAGATGGGCACCTACTCAGAATATGCTCCAGGGACCCTCGTCCGGGACAGAGTGGACAAGTTGGAACGTCACTCTTGGCCCAGACATGCAGGTTAGTTTGACTGGGGAGCACGTCATAAACAGCTTGGACCAGAAACTTTATACGCTGTGGCTCTGCCTTCTAGATGTCATTCCAGGTGATCTTCCTCTCCAGCGCTCCTCCCCACCTCGCCCATGCCCCTTGCTGCTGCATGCTTATCACCCTGCTGGCCTTCACCTCCTCGACACCTGCTCGGACCTCCTCTAGGACCAACTCGCGTCTCGCCTTACCCTGAGCCTTGTTGTACTGTGGCTTTGGGATTGCTCCCATCCCTGCTCAGCTTGTTGCCACTGTCCCCACAAGTGCCTTGAGTCTCAGCCAGGACTCTACCAACTCCAGTCCCTCTTGTGCTCTCCACTTCCTTCCTGTTTGCATTTCAATGTCTGCTGCTGTTACTCTGGAATCTCCAGAGCCTTGGTAGACTTGGTAGACTTACACGAGAAACCCTAAACTCCTCCTCCTGGCTGCTGATGGGAAGCCAAAGCTTATTGCTTCTGCCATACAGTGCTACACTAGTTAGACTGCGAGGCAGGCCAAGCCATCTTTGGAGATGGCAGCTGATCTTCCTCTCCAGGGCCTCTACTGTAGACACAGACACTTCGTACACCAACAGCGGCCAAAGAATCCGTGGCAAAATGCCATGCTGGTATATCCATGCCTTGAATCTTCCAGGTAAACCAGATTTGTCTATTGCCGACAACCAAGCTTCCAGCTACTTAATCGTTGTTTGGACTGATGCTGTGTCTCTGAGGCTGCAGTCAAAATTCTTCCCTAGGCTAGTGACTGGTTTCTCTTTGATTGATGGTATTACTACACCATCCACTGAAAAGCGAAACTTGTCCACCACTTTCCCTCTCTTGAGTACCATAGACCTGGATTTTGTTGGTTTGAAACTCATTCTGGCCCAAGAAATGAGCTTAACTAGGCCCTGAAGAATCCACCTGCACCCAGGCACTGAAGTAGTGGTGACTGTCAAGTCATCCATAAAGGCTTGGATTGAAGGCTGACAGATTCCAGACTTGGACAGAGGGCCTCTACACTCCATTTCAGCACCCTTGACTAACATATTCATCGCGAGAGCAAAAAGGATCACAAAAAATGGAGACTGGGGTAGCTCAGTGGTTAAGGCATTGGACTACGGTTCGGAATGTCCCAGGTTCAAGTCCCACTACCACCAAGTTGTCCCTGTTGGGCCCTTGAGCAAGGCCCTTAACCCCAACTGCTCAGATGTATAATGAGATAAAAATGTAAGTCGCTCTGGATAAGGGCATCTGCCAAATGCCTAGATGTAGGTGTAGAAATTGTACAGCCAGTAATGACCCTTTCTCAAGCCGGTGCCAGTTTGATGTAATGCTCCCTGATGTAACTCTCAGCCTATAGTTACTGTAATAATTCAGAATGAGATCCTTGATCTTACACGGTATATGATGTCGGTCTAGAGTCGTCTCAACCAATTTGTGGGGGATTGACCCATATGCATTGGCAAGGACCAGCCAAAGCACAGCTAAATCTCCATTTCCCTTGCGTGCTTCCCTTATCAATTGTGTGACGACTCCGGTATGTTCTAGGCACCCTGCCACTCCGGGAATGCCGCCCTTCTGTACCCATGTATTGATATAATCACTTTTCAGTAGGAAGTCTGTCATCCTTCTAGCTAAAATGCTAAAGAAGATCTTGCCCTCCACACTGAGGAGTGAGATGGTTCGAAACTGATCCAGTTTTGTTGAATTGTCCTCTTTAGGGATCCAGACGCCCTCCGCCTGCCTCCACTGTTCTGCGATGATCCCTCTTCACCAAATCACTCTGAGAATCTTCCAGAGGATTCGAAGGAGTCCTGGGCAGCGCTTATACACCTTATATGGTACTTGACTGGGACCTGGAGCAGAACTCACTCTGGCTGCTGTTACCACCTCTTGAACGTCTTGCCAGGTGGGTTCTGAAGTATTGCACTCCACTCGTCGTGCGGGTACCTTCAAGAGGGCTGTCTGTGGCCCTAGCTCTTGCTCTCTGTCTGGATCGCTTAGAGTGTTGTGCAGGAAGTGATCTATGTCTTCCTTAGAGCAATCCAAACGTCCGCTCCGCTTCTCTCCCAGTAGCCTTTTGGTAAAGCCAAAGGGGTCAGCTACAAATGAGGTTCGCTTCCTGGCTCTTTCAAATCTACGTCTCCTATGCAATTCTGCTCTACACAGTGTCATGAGCTTCTTCCTAATGATCTGCCAAAGCTCAATGAGAGGTGGCTTCTCCTCCTTCCCTGCTTTCCTGAACTGTTTCGTCAGAATCCGCAGCTCTTTCCAGAGTTGATGGATCTTACCTGACCTGCGGTTCCTGGTATAGGTACGTCTACTCACCTTGTTCACCTCTATGCTGAACCTCTCAGTCGCAAAACTTGTGATGATTGTGGTCAGATTTAGGAGTCGTCCTTCCACATCACCCTTTGCTGTTACACTGATGATTCTAGATGTATCCTCATCAAACTGGTGCCACAGCTTGTGCTGCTTTGCTGGAGGCCACTTGATATGTGGGACTACTCTGCTTGGACATGGATTGTTTGGCAATTGGAGGTTCTGGGCTCTGTGGGGTTTCCCCGGGCCAGGCTCCTCCTGCGTCTCACCAGGCGTCGATCTTGTGCGCTGTGCTGTACTCTCCTGTACCAGGCATTTCATCCGGGCCTGATGGATTTTTAGGCTCCTTTTGTTCTTACAGACCTTTCCGCAGATGCATCTACATATCGTGGTCAATAATCCATTTCCTGGGGTCATTAGCAAAAGGTCCGTCCTATTGGGGTGCTCATCCTCCCCCCCTCTCGGGCACCCCTGAGGGTATTTCTCCGTGGGTTGCTCTGTAGCTAATTTCTGTACTTCCTTACGGAAGTTGCAGGTTGGGCTGCTACACCTTCCTGCCCCAGATGCCATCTTTCTGTGCTGTCACTGACTCTCCAGTCGTCACCAAACTATACTTGGTTGTCACCCAGCCTATTCCTGGGAGTCACTGGACAAGCCAGTTTAACAGTACTTAGATACATCTCTGGATGCGCTGGGACACATCATCATTGATGTTTCCTACAAATAATGCAAAGAGTAAAAAAAAAGTAGAGGAAAAAATACAGAATAGAAAGTTAAGTCTCTGTATACACTAACAAATATCCCATGTCTTGGTCATTACTCACACCTATCGTTATTTAAAAGCAATAAAAAAATAAAAAAATAAATGAATAAATAAATATTTCAATGATTTTTAAAGGTTTTAAAGGAATTTAAAATAAATCTGCCAGACACAGCCTGGGTTCATGAAACAAACCAAGTACAGTGAGTGTGAGTGTGTGTTACATCTGATCTCTCTTTCTCATCAAATTATATTCACTTCTCATGGCCACACATGGAGCACATCATATGTGTGATTGTGTGTGTATAGAATGTTTCTGTGTGTGTGCGTGTGCGTGTGCGTGTGCGTGTGTGTGTGTGTGTGTGTGTGTGTGTGTGTGTGTGCGCGCTCGACAGCTTTGCACTGCTGAACTCATTATTAAACATTACCTGCTAAGAAAATACTCGGCTACTCTAATTGGCCTATTTAGTTCTGCAGGTGGTCACGGAGTCTGAGTTCAGCTCGCCGTGGGCTTTTTTTTTTAACACATACTTCCTCACACACACACGCACACACACTTGAGGAACCAAGGAGCTTTCATCACTCTTCTGTGTCTTCACCCGAAGTCTCAAGCTGTCAGTCAGTAATCTCTCAGCTCGGAGCTCAATGTGTTCTCGTTTTCCTCATTTCCTCCATCTCTCTCCTTCTTTTAACTGATTTCACACAATTTAATCATCATCAGCATCTTACCATGTTTTTCACATGGAAACTGAAATATTAGAATTACATAAACACGAGCAACTCAGCACCGTTGAGTCGAACATATTGCTTTAATATTTGTGCGATATATATAGCTATATTAAATGGCACCTGTGATGCCTATAGTTTACTTTGTAGTATTTGGGGGGGGGGGGGGGGTAAGTGTTACAAACAAAAATCTGTAAGAAAAAAATTCCCTGTTTTTTGTTCTTTGTCCATTTTTATATTGGCTTTTGTGACATCATATAAGAAAATCCCCTCCCCCAGGTTGTTGTTGCCATGGTTGGAGTAGTTCATTTACATACACAACAGTCGCCTTAACAGACAATTTTTGTTTTTAAGAAATAGTATTTCGGTATGTCAAGAAATGCTAAAATATGGGATCTTTCAGCTAGAGGCTTAAAGTTGTAGCTCACTCTGTTAAAGCTCTGAGTTACTGAACAGAAGGACTGTGGTTCGAGTCCTAGTTCAAAGAGTTGCTGCTGCTGGGCCCTTGAGTAAGACCCTTACCCATGTCTGCTCCTCAGGGTGCCATAAAAATGGCGGACCCTGCGCTCCCATGACCACCAAAAAAAAAAATTTAAAAAATGCTGGGATATGCAAATAATAAGGAATTTCATTATGCAGTAATGTATATGTGATGAATAAAGCATGAACTTAGTTTTTCCATGTAGCTAGATTTAATTGTAGAACTTGAGTAATACTGATTCGACTTCAAATCTTAAGAATAAAACACTCTGCAGGTCAAACATTAAAGATTTCCCTGCAATTACAAAGCACTGACACTAGAGACTCCTTAAAAATGTCCTTACGGAAACCTTGAGCGGATTGACAGTTACGATTCCTCGTGTAAACTGTTGACATAGTAACAATAATGGCAGACACCTTTCCGACCAATCAGATTCCAGGACTCAACTCTCAGCTCCTTTGCATTTTTTCCTCCATCTAGATTTTATTTCCTCTTTCACGAGATCCTCCCATCCTCCATCTCTGAATCCTCGCATCACCATCAGCACTTACCTAATTAAGATTTCTCTCACTACTCCTTCTCAAAGATTTCTCTTCCTCCCTCATCCTCTCAATCTTTCTCTCCATGCTTCCGAACCCCCCCCCCCCCCTTTCAAACCACCCTGCCCCCTCCTAACCCAAACCCCCCGGCACGTCCTGAAAACTTCTGCGGCTGACGTGAAATCGATTGCCGCGGCTCAGGTATCGGATTTATTTCAGGTGAGTCCCGAGGTGCCCGGGGCTGAGGCGGGCGGCGCCCGTTAGCCCTCGGCTCGTGGATAAAAATGTCAGGCGCTAATAGGCTCCGTTGCGATTAGCCGCAAAGCCTCAGCAGGAAAACGTGTTCGGAACTATCTCTACGATGTCTTAGCCCCCCCGCCCCCCCCCCACTCTCTCTCTCTCTCTCTCTCTCACACACACACACACACACACACACACACACACACACACACACACACACACACACGCACAGAGCTAAAACATTCCTCTTCTGCTTGAATATCAGGGGACAGAGGGTTAATAAATAAACAATTAGCAAAGGCAAGATATGTTTCTATCCATTAAAGCAAAACAGAGCGAGAAAGAGAGAATATACATGAGCTGAAGAGAAACATTGATCACCGCAGGTTGTTTATATCACCTTTACACTCTGTTTAGGAACTTTCGCCCTCTCGCAAATCAGGTGTATGCTAATGACGTGCATTCATTTGCATATGTTAGTTACGCAGCATACATACGCCCCTGCTTAAATTTACATGTGAGGATGGAAGAATGTGTAATATATTCATTCATTCATCCATCCATCCTTCCTCTGGCCAGGGATCGCAGAGAACGCGTAATTAAAATATATCATTGCAAACCTGTCACTAGTTAGATTACTTAGATTTCCATGCTAAGCTAGCTAACAAATACAGGGTAATATAAAGGCCTAATATAAAAGCATATAATTATTGTTGATTATGGATATACATTAGCATTTTTTTTATAATTGTTTTTTTTTTTTTTTTTTTACGATAAAGGCCTGGGTTTAAAAATGAGTAAAAACATGACCGGCTAATCATTCTAACAATTATTAGCAACATGCTAATTTACTAACTAGTATGAAAATTCCTAATAAAAGCCTACGAGACAACACATTTACACACATGCTGGTACAGACAAAAAAAAAAAAAAAAAAAATGTTATGCTAAGGCACTAATGCAGGTCAAGGGGCAAAAATTTATCCCAGACAGAGAAATTGCGAAATGTGCAGTTCTTTGAACGACCACAGGGGTCACCGTCACACCGTCATTCATGTTCTCATGTTAAAATCTTCAACCATTTCTATACTTTCCATGCTTGAACACGGGGAAAATTTTTTATGTAATTCATTAGTTTTATATAAAATTATATTAAGTTATACAAAGTTATACATACTGTACAGGTATGAGCTGGGGCCAATTTGATTTACTGCTGCAATGCCGGTGTTAAACCTCTGGTTGTCTGCTATGCATCACTTTAGCTAAACAGCTAACTGGAATTGCGGTAATTTAACTAAATGCAAGAGGTTTAGGAGTCGACATGGGACGATCAATCAAATGCAAAGTAATATTTGCGTATGAATTAACATAACATAATCAGTTATCTAGCAGTAAAAGGGGTATTCCAATCAACGTCCAACCAATATCCAGGCATGGTTTTCTCTGCCCACTTGCCCAATTATGGCTTGACTGAATATGACGATGACCAGAGCTCCCAAAGCTGAGCTTTAAAACCACATTTGAGAAAAGGTGACGTCACAGAGGGTCCATTACTTATTGAGTCTCTGGTTCAAGCAGAATGCTAGCATCGTAACACAGCACACACACACACACACACACACACACACACACACACACACACACACACACACACACACACTAGCACCAGTTGATTGCTAATTCACAAATATTCCACAATATTTTCTTTGGGTTACTGAGGTTAAGTTCTAATCAGGTATATTAATGAATAATTCAATCCAACGTCTTTATAAAGATAGAAAAACCTACAGGAGTGTTTGTGTGTAACACGGTGTTATTTAAGACGTTGTTATTTCATAAGTTCTGTTGAGAACGTGGAAACTTAAGCAAGTCATGTCAAAACACTTCATCTGATTGTTCTGCCGCTCGTCCCTGACCGAATCACGCTCGCGATCACTTTACCATTGCTGCAAAATCGAGGACCGATTTCACTTAACGATCTGCACTACAGCGAACTTCGTAACCATAATCGGCCAAAAGCGCTCGCCCGTCTAATGAATTTCCTCTCATACAGCCTCAGAAATGTCAACACTCAATCACGGCGTAATGGAATACTAAACCTGTCGCAACCTTCCTGCGCTAGCGAGCGAGCGTGTGCACCATTAAAACATTCTTTTGTTTGCAGACTCGGACCTTAAGGTCGTTCCTCATTGTTTAAGGCTTGGTTAACGCTTCCCACACATGCTCCAGATTTCAATAAAAAAGGAACTGTTTAAAAACTGTCAGAAATGTAAAAAGAAGAAAAAAAAACAAAAAAAACACCGTGTCTGTGCGCTGGCTGTTCTGGGCTGTGAGCTGATTTTCATTCCAATCTTATGAACAAGCTGTTTTCTGTTTAGTCAGCTGATGAAAAGCTGAACGATGTCCTTGTACAAGATTATTATTAAAATGATTTAAAAAATACTACTGGCCTTTGGGTGTCTATTTGCACCTAGTGTGTTTGCACTAATTCATATTTGAGTTTGTGATCAAGTTGTGCTTATGTTTTTTCAAAAAGAGACAGTTGCGTTCTGATGAAATACTGTATTACGTGTTTTTGTAGGTGTTTTGCGTTTTTGTATTTTTGCCTTAAATTGTTTGTGTTAATGTGCTTCGTTCAGTGTACATCACTTTAGTGTGTTTTTGTTGTTTGTTTTGTGTTTTTGTTGTTTGTTTGCATTCATGCAGTTCATTTGGCATTATTTATATGCACTCGTGTGTGAACAATTTTTTAAACATTTTTGTTTACCTAGTTTATTTGTTGTTTATTTGTGTAGTTGTACTTGATTTAAGGTAGAATATGCATGTTTATTTAGGTTATTAGAGATTATGTATTTTATTTCTGCTGTGTTTTTTATGCAGCTTGTGCTTATGTAAACAATTCGCATTATTTGTTTTTTATCTACAGTAGTTTATTGGTGTTAGGGGTGTTTATTTTTTGTTAATGTTGTATATTTGTATATTTCAGTTTTTGCCCCAGGGAAATTTGTGCCGAGGTAGTTCATCTGCATTTTTGTAGTTTTTTCTTATAGTCATTAAAGGTCATTCATTCGTGTTCAGAAAATCAATATGCGTTAATGTCTTTGCATTTGTGCTCATATTTTTGTCTTTTTTTTTTTTAACTCAGTATATGTATTTTTGGCGCAGTAGCTTATTCGCATTTGTGCAGTGTTTATGTGCTTTCATGTTGCTTTTTGTGTTTAGGACATTTGTGTTTTCCGTTTAACGTTGTGATCAATAATTGATAAATATTCAGAACTCTTTTGTTCTGGATGAGGCTCATAAACAAGGTCACAACAGAAAAGCCCTTCAGTGTTAAATTTACCACCTGACTCCCAGCTTGTTTCCGTGAAACACATTGTTCTCTAGCGTTCCTCGGGTGATTTATCATGTTCTTATTGGCGCAGTTCTGGCTCCGAGGCGTTCTCGGTCGCCTGAGAGCTGTTCCCCGTGTTCTCCGTCCCGCTAAAGAACGAGCGTGTCTGCAGGCGTCCTCATAAAGCCTCGTCCAGAGCTCGGGGTTTAAATTTGGAGTCACTGGAAAGGCAGAGCTGCACCTACGGTATATGAGCGTTTAGCACCTGTAATGAACACTCGCGCGGATCCGTCGGGCCGTCGAGGGCGACCCTCGCACCAGGGGTCACGCTCGCTCTATTTTCTTTGGCCTGGTATTAATTCAGCTTCACAAGGAGAAGCAATCATGATGGAGGTAGGGCGCACACGGCTTCCTCCATACGAACTAATTTGATTTCGGGGTTACAAGGCAATAAATAAGCGCAGTAAAAACCACACTCCCGCGCTGGCCAGAACAAAAAGCACATTGTTACATCTTTAATTGACTTCGACACTGACTGCTGTGGCCGGCAATAACAATCCTCGATGTTTTATTTCCAAGCGAAATAGAAGCGAACCAGACAGAGAGACAGAGAGAGAGAGAGAGAAAGAGAGAGAGAGAGAGAAAGGAATTCGGTGAATTAAGAGGACAGAGGAAGAAAAAGATGAGGGGAAATAAAGCACCACTTATTTTCTGGATGCCGTCCTGACTCTGCGTTTTTGTGGCAGGTGTGGATTTTACTGGGCAAATCAAGACATTTCTGAAGGATCCAGGGGAGTTTAGTGACCTGAACACCCCCATTGACTCAGGAAATGGACCGGCCCAGAGTGCAGCAGAGGTTCGGCCTCAGTGGAGCGCTCCACTGTCAGAGGGAGGTCGTTACGCAATAGAGGCATAAACTCGGCAGGGTGGTCGGGTCAGTGGCTAGGACAGGTGTGTGTGTGTGTGTGTGTGTGTGTGTGTGTGTGTGTGTGTGTGTGTGTGTGTGTGTGTGTGTGTGTGTGTGTGTGTGTTTGTGTGTGCATGCATATGTTTGACAAAGCATCTCCAGGAATCTATTGTGCTCCTTAAAGGCATGGTATAAAATTCTCAAAAGGAATAAAGCACTTTCAAAATGATCAATAGCCGCATAGTTATTGAGTTCGAGTGTTTACTTCCTCATTAGCAAACCTTGATGGCAAAGGCAGCTAAGTGTGCATGAGCATCTCTAAAACGAGACACACCAAACGCTGAGAGACGGCAGGTATTGGATCATTCCACGCTTCATTTAGGACTCAGCCATTTCACAGGACCTGGTGGTGTACGATGTGTAGAATAAATAGAGATTAATTACAATTTATTGTATTAAAAAAAATGTAAAAAAAAAAAACCAGGAGAGTCTTGATGCTCTGTGGGAAGAGACAAAGCGGATGATTCACACATTAGCCCAACCCGAGTCGGGCCAAAGGTTCGGGTCGTGTTTTTTTTTTTCTTTCTTTCTTTCTTTCTTTCTTTTTTTTCTTTAAAGTGGAAAGGACTCAAGTGTTCATAAGAGCTGTGTATTGTTCTCCACACATCTTGGTGGTATTATCGCACTTGTGGTTTCAATTACAGGAAGTTTTATAGCTTTAATTCTATCAAAAGCTGTGTGTATTGTGAAAAAAGAAGTGTGTGTGTGTGTGTGTTGGAAGCATGGAATAGTCATGCATATAATCAGAGTTCTAGGGAAGCTCAGCATGTGTGTGTGTGTGTGTGTGTGTGTGTGTGTGTGTGTGTGTGTGTGTGTGTGTGTGTGTGTGTGTGTGGCAGCTCAGGGTGGGAGTTCATTCATCATCCTGCAGCCTCCCGACTCCCGTCACACTGAGACCTAATTGACACCGAGGATCCTGCAAAATCCCCCAGCAAAGTGCGAACGCTTCTCACACACTGCAGCGAAGAAAAGAAAGAAAGGCGACGAATGCGAACGCGAACTGTCGTTGTGATTCCTGGAACACCAGCTCAATCATTTATTCCAATCCATTTGCATCATATTTTATCACATCTTTTTAATGTTTTTTTTTTTTTTTTCTCCCCGGGAAAAATAGATACAGAGGGAAAATATGACAATGGCATCATTCTACATAAAAAAGAACATGTCACAGAAGTAATATAAGCTTGTCGTAAGTGTGATATAACTTAATACAAATGTGAAATAAACCTGACAAGACGAAAATCATAGATGTGTTATAGCCAGCGATAACAATGCCATGAGAATGACTTTGCCTTACACAACCATGGAATTATTAACATATGACCAAGGCATAACTCTGACAACAACAACAAAAAAAAAAACATGTCACAGAAGTTATGTAACCAGTCATAGCCATGCCATGAGCACAATGTAATGTGTAAAGGATTATTAGGAACACCTGTTCAACTTCTCATTAATGCAATTATCTAATCAACCAATCACATGGCAGTTGCTTCAATGCATTTAGGGGTGTGGTCCTGGTCAAGACAATCTCCTGAACTCCAAATTGAATGTCAGAATTGGAAAGAACGGTGATTTAAGCGATTTTGAGCGTGGCATGGTTGTTGGTGCCAGACGGGCCGGTCTGAGTATTTCACAATCTGCTCAGTTACTGGGATTTTCACGCACAACCATTTCTAGGGTTTACAAAGAATGGTGTGAAAAGGGAAAAACATCCAGTATGCGGCAGTCCTGTGGGTGAAAATGCCTTGTTGATGCTAGAGGTCAGAGGAGAATGGGCCGACTGATTCAAGCTGATAGAAGAGCAACTTTGACTGAAATGATCCACTCGTTACAACCGAGGTCTGCAGCAAAGCATTTGTGAAGCCACAACACGCACAACCTTGAGCCAGATGGGCTCCAACTGCAGAAAACCCCACCGGGTACCACTCATCTCCACTACAAATAGGAAAAAGAGGCGACAATTTGCACGAGCTCACCAAAATTGGACAGTTGAAGACTGGAAAAATGTTGCCTGGTCTGATGAGTCTGGATTTCTGTTGAGACATTCAAATGGTAGAGTCAGAATTTGGCGTAAACAGAATAAGAACATGGATCCATCATGCCTTGTTACCACTGTGCAAGCTGCTGCTGGTGGTGGTGTAACGGTGTGGGGGATCTTTTCTTGGCACACTTTAGGCCCCTTAGTGCCAATTGGGCATCGTTTAAACGCCACGGCCTACCTGAGCATTGTTTCTGACCATGTCCATCCCTTTATCACCACCATGTATCCATCCTCTGATGGCTACTTCCAGCAGGATAATGCACCATGTCACAAAGCTCGAATCATTTCAAATTGGTTTCTTGAACATGACAATGAGTTCACTGTACTAAAATGGCCCCCACAGTCACCAGATCTCAACCCAATAGAGCATCTTTGGGATGTGGTGGAACGGGAGCTTCGTGCCCTGGATGTGCATCCCACAAATCTCCATCAACTGCAAGATGTTATCCTATCAATATGGGCCAACGTTTCTAAAGAAAGCTTTCAGCACCTTGTTGAATCAATGCCATGTAGAATTAAGGCAGTTCTGAAGACAAAAGGGGTTCAAACACCGTATTAGTCTGGTGTTCCTAATAATCCTTTAGGTGAGTGTATAACTATGTAATAGCCTGTATAAGACCATGGCCTAAACCTGATCAAAATTAAGTCAAGATGGAACATAACCTGTCATAACAATGTCATATTCATATAACTGTGGCGTAATTCACCGAAGCATGATGCTGAGAAAAACAAGTCATAGATTGTTTAGCAGTCATAACAATGTCATAAGCATGCATTTTAAATAAAAGTGTCATAGAACTGATATAACCGGTCATAACCATATCATAAGCTCAACACTGTCTTATCTAACCATGGCATAGACTCAATATGACCATGGCACAAACCTGATTAAAAGAAACGTCTTATGTCATCTTATGTTGATGCCTCATAGGTTATAAAATGTCATAAGCATGACATAACATTGTAACCTATATAACAAAATTATAACAAGACATAAACTTATCATGAGCACGGCTATACCATGGCATAACTGTGACCATGACAAAAACACTTAAAATATTTAAATTGCTCCTAGCAGTGATAACCATGACATAACCTTATTTACAGCCATGGCCTAATTCACTGTAGAAATTTCATAGATGGACCATGCATAAACGTGTCATAAGCACAAAATAATACCATAAAAACATGGCAAAATTAGCATATGACCACTGCATAACCCTGACAAAAGTTCAAAATAAAATTTGCTGCTTATGGCAGTTATAACAATGTCATAAGCATGCAGCCATGGCTTAATAACAAAACCAATTCATACTGTAGATGTGATATAACCATGCATAAATGTGTAATAAGCACATATTTTATAACATCAACATTAACCCTTACCCTAACACCCTAACCCTAAGACTAATGGAATAACTAGTATATCAGGACAGAATAAGCCTGAAAAAACAAGTCTTAGATGTCAAAAGAATGGCATAAGCATGACATAACCTTATGCAGCCATGGCCTAATTCAAAATATATGCCATAGACCATGCCATGGATGTTATATAACTGGGCATAAATGTTAGCACAACGTAGCCTTATACTGTACATCAATGGCATAATTAGCAAATGATCATGGCATGACAGAATTAATATAAACGTTTAAGTCATAACTGTGACATCAGCTGGCATAACAATGCCATAAGGACAACTACAACCAAATACAACCATGCTAATGGAGCATGAAAATATAACTGAGTCCTAGTTGATACAATTCCTGATTATGATCAATAAGCACGTCATTAACATGGTGTAGCCTTAACAGATCCCTGACATGGCACACTCGCTCCTATTTCCAAACGTATTTTTAGTTGTGATGTAAATCTTCACCATGTTGTCACTCTTCCTGTCTTGGAAGTCAGCGGATAGAATCAAATCACAGCTCTCTAATCGTTTCGTCGGATTTTTTTCACGAAGAGAGAAGAACTCAAGATACAGAGAGGAGAGAGGAGACAAGAGGACAAAGCAGGAAAGAAACAAGATGAAAAAACAGAAACAAAGGGAGAATGAGAGAATTAGATTGAGGGAGTGAGATAGATAGATAGATAGATGGAAGAGAGAGAGAGAGAGAGAAATGATTAGCGTCTCTGGAAGCAGTTCAGCTCATTCTCTGGGATCCTGAGGGATCAGTGTGTGGGCCTTGGCAGCTCGGTGAGTCCTGCAGGTGGGCTTTCCTTCTCTCTTCCTTCTCTCTGTCTTTCTCTCTAACACCCGGACAGCCGCAGCCGAGGACCATATTGTTTTCTCGTTCTCTTCTCCTGAGCGGAAAAGATGTTTCAAACATGAAGGCCGCTCTCTCTCGTGATTTATGCCGCGTCCGACGCTGGTTCGGTACCAAGTACAGAAACGTCTTGTTTTAGCTCAGCGCGAACGCGGCCGGGGCAGAGGTCACTCCGAGTCACGGCCCCTGGGGATCGGGGTGGAATAGTTTTAAATCTCCAGGGTGCAGCTCGTTCAGATTCAGCTTTACTCCCAGGACAAGAATTTGGCTCCGTTCTGAATCGCTTCTCCAGATGTTCTGTCTTTCTGCGTGTTTCTTTTTCTTTCTGCAGTCCATTGTGCTTTTTTTTTTTTTTTTCAATGCCACAATTAACGATCATAAATCACATCCCTTTCCATCACTAGAGAATATTCTGGAATGATTCAATAATTCAGCGCATAATGGAAGCATGTTTATGTCTCTAAAAACCGCATATCAGTGCAGAACAGGACTCGCAGACATTGATAGCGCCTTGATTATGTGAGAAAGTGAGCGAAACATGACATAAGCATGTCATAACATGGTCATTACCATGTCATAAGTCCTTAAACATTATAGTAATAATAATAATAATAATAATAATAAAATTTTAACCAATGTCTAATTAGGTATAGCTTAATCCTTATAAAAATAAGGCAAAATTATGATACAACTTTAATAACTCCTAACATAATAATGACATAACGTCCAAAATGTCAGATTGCTGTTGTAACTGTAACATAACCAGGTGCAAAATATGAGTGTAATTTAACCTTCATACAAAGATGGCATAACATGGCACAAACATTATATATATATATATATATATATATATATATATATATATATATATATATATATATATATATATATATATATGATATTACAAGGTGTAACCGTGACATAAACCATGTAATATAATAAACAACATTATGTAGCACATTATATATAACATGGCAGAACTAGAGTATAAAACTGTCATAATCAAGGCATAGATGTGACATTACCAAACATAATAGTGTCTTAAGTGTAGCATTCTAATACAACCAAAAAACTATATAGCCATAATAACCATGTCATAAACACAGCATAATCATAGGCATTTGCACTATTGCATAACCCTGGCATTAACATATGTGATATAACCTCTCATAAGCATATTCACAACCATGGCATTACCCTGAAACACATAAGTGTATCTAGACATAACAACGTCATACACAAAGTATGACCACATACAGTATAGCCCAATCCTGATATATGTGATATAACCAGATATAGTCATGAGCAACGCATGACCATATACAATATATCTATATCCATAAAATGTATTAAGCGCAAAATTACCTAATACAGCCATGCCATTATATATACAGTAACTATAACCATGTCACAGCTATTTTAGAAACCATTCTATTGTAACCTTGAACTAAGACTCCATAATCTTTCCATTAGTTGCCATGATCATTCCATTACTATTTTTAACCTTGTCATAATGGTATAATGATAAATAATATAATAATATATAATAATATAATTATAATATATATAATATAATATAATATAATATAATATAATAATAATGTAATGTAATGTAATGTAATATAATAATGACCATAAATGATGGTGCATTTTATCTGATATGACCAATCATAAACTTCATCTAAGCGTCCAAAGCTGGTATACTGATTAATCCTCATATATGCAAAGAACAGACTAAACGGTTGTAACTTTTACAGCATCAAAACACAGTTTAATTCACTTCTTCATTAACTGATAGAATAATACAGATGTTGGTTATTATTTTTGGTTGTCTTGTTTCGGTGGGAAAAAATGTGACCGGGCAGGACGCCATTTTCTTTAACTTTTACTCTGTGTAGATTTGTGGAATCGGTGTAATGGTGGATCGATGGTTGTTGTTTTTTTTTCTTCTTTCTTATCCTGTCCGGACTGTATCAGTCGAAATTTCAGCTCAGGGGGAAAAAAAACCTGGAGCTCTGAGCTTGCCTGTCAGACATTTTGCTTTCTTTGTTCGCTTTCTTTTTTAAATGATGTGGTTATTTATCTATCTATTTATTTATTTATTTATTTATTTATTTATTTGTCCTGCAGGGCTCTCGGGTGCTGTCAGCGCTGAGAATCAATGGGCCAGGAAGAGTAATACTAATCCCACCCTTCAGCTGCACTGGGCCATATCCAAGGACAAAAGAGAGAGAGAAAGAGAGAGAGAGACCCTTCTAACTATAGTTAGTCAATGAACCCATTACATTTTTGTTTACTTTCTGATAACTGATGTAAAACACAGCAGATATTAAGTAGATATGGACCTACATACTATATCAGAATAGATCATTCAGAACTGAATTTAATATTAAAAAATAGTGCCTTTTTGCGAATAATATAGTTTTATAGGTTTTAAATCATAAGCTTGAAGTTGTTGAATAATTTCCTCCTCGTATATTATTTGTTATAAATTTTAATTAATTTCATGTCAAATTAATTTTAAGTATTTTAAAACCTAAAAATCTAAAAAAAAGTCTTAAAAAACTGAATCTATTTATATAATAGTTATAACTTTAATTAAATCCTTTTTTTTTTTTTTTTAATGTATTATGCTTATGGATGTATCAGAGAGCGCCAGTCCAGTCGCCCCTGTCACTTTCAATGATAGTCATGCTGACTTGATTCTTTGGAATTTTACAGAATTGGAATAAATTCCAAATCTTTCAAGCTGCGACGGCAGCACATTCATGAAAGCAAAAGAATATCATATATATAAAAAACACGTTTCTCCCCCCTGTCTCTCGCCCGTTCAGGTCTCTGGAGGTGGTAAACAGGGCGCTCTGAGTGTGCTGACTCTTTCATGAACCCGACACGGAGTGAATTACATGCAGAAAAGCAGAAAAGGGAGCGTGATTATTTCTCAGTTCTCTCGGCCTTCGAGGTGATGAAGTCGGACTTGCTGAAAGCTAGACGTCTTCATCTTCCCGCGCGATGCTAATTGCAGCATGGGAGATTGCAAATGCGGAGTCGGGGAAGGTGCAATGCCCTGGGCGATACACGCTGCTGATGCTTAGTGACAGCGCTATGCGCTTGGAGAGAACGGTTTTCATTAACATCTCATGTTTCGTTAAAAAAATACGCAGGAAATGCTTAAAAAAAACACGTATGTGCAAAGCATCCTGGGATTCGATTAAGTAGAGTCAGTCAGGCCATAAAAGAAACTGTATTCTCCGGTAATGTTTATAAGGCATCCTCAAGAGTTTATATTACAAGCTTAGGCGTTTGTTAGATGAGATCAAATATATGATGTGTAGATACTTAGAGCAGAAGCGTCAAACTCGAAATTTTTGCCTGGACCCCAGAAGGCCATAAAAATAAGCTTTTCTTCTTATTTTTCAGTACATACAGTTTACGATCTATTCTATCTCCTATAGCAGGCAATGAAAGTAGAATTGAATGATACAAATAAAAAGAAACATGAACAAAAAATATTTAATTGTACCAACAGTTTTGTAATAATGTGTCAATACTTATTAATTAATACAAAAAATACATAATATTTTAGGGGTTGCACAGAACAATTGATTTTAATGTCCCTTGCTTCCAGTCACAAGACAGGTGTGGGTGTCCATGCATCTAGAGACAAAAAGTTCACCAGAGCTTTTAATGCTATGATCTTTATCTTCACATTGATCCCAAATAGAAATATCATCTACGACCAAATGAGATATATTGTATGAACAGAGATCTGGCTAACATTGTTGTGTAAACAGGTTAGCTAGACAGCTAATTAATAACTTTATGTACTCTTATATGGGCTAAATAGTAAGGTTACTGTATGTTCATCATATATAAAAATATATAAACATTTCTCTCTCTCCACAGTAAAAATATCACATCATTAAGCCAAATATTGATCTAGGTTCCTGTTTACCACCAGGGCAGCTCTGGCCCCTCGGGCATGACTCCATAAGGTCTCTGGGGTGTGCTGTGGTTTCTGGCACTGGGATGCGAGTTGCAAATCCTTAAACATCAGACTTGTTTGTCCAGCACATACCATGGGTCTATAGTCATATTCAGATTTGGGGAATTTGAATCAACTCACAAAGCAAGCTGTGATGCACTGGATTTTCTTGTGCTTATCCATCCTAGCCAGCATCGGTTGTTGTTGTTGTTTTTTTCCGGCAATTTGTGCTACGTTTGTGCTTCTTTGTTGGCTCAGACTGGACAGGCTGGCCTTTGGTCCCACAGGCATAAATGAGCCTTGGGTGCCCATCGTTTTCTCACCAGTGATAATCAATGTTACTCAATTCACCTGGTGGTGATCTGTGTCTGGTTGATATCAACTTTGTTGTTAGCACTGTTCCAAGTTCATAGCCTAGTTCATGTTCTTGCTCATATGGATTTTGTATTTTTTGTGATGGGAAGCTTCCAACACAGAGCTCCAACTTGACCTGGTGACCTGGTGGCATCCCCAGCCCCAATTTCAGCCCCATTCCCTGTGGAAGTCAACCCTTTGACCTCCACAATCCAGCTAGAGGCTGAAGAGGTGCTGTCCCTTATCACAAGCCCACACCATACAATAGCCAGGATTGGAGGTCAATCAAGTGGCTTCTTTAGCCATGAGTCCATGGCCAGGCTTTTGCCACAGGCCAAAGAGCTCAGTTACAAGCTCAAACCTTGCCCCAGCCAGAATCTTGCTAATGGCTGAATAGGCGCCCTCTGCAGCATTGAGTCCATGCCATGCCCCTGTCAAGATCCTGCCAGAGATCAAAAAGGGCAGCCTCTTCAGACATGAGCCAATGCCATGTCCTAGTCAGGATCTCATCAGACGTGGAGAGGTGGCATCTCCAGCCATGAGCCAATGCCATTCCCAAGCAAAGCTCCTGTCAGAGGTAAAAAATGGCAGCTTGTCTTGCCACAAGTTCATGCTATGCCTCAGCCAGGCGCTTGATGAGGCCAAAGATGTGACCTCTCCAGCCATGAGCCCAAGCTCCAGCTAATCTCCTGCCTAAAATCAAAGAGGTGACCTCTCTTGCCACTAGCCAACATCAGCCAGGCTCTAGTAACAGGGCAAAAAGGTGGCCTCTCCAACCACTTGTACACTCCATGACCCACCCAAGCTACCACAAGAGCCAGAAGAGGTAACATCCTACACCATGATCCCATACCATGCCCCTGTCTTGCTCACACCAGAAGTCAACAAGGTGGCCTCTGCAGCCATGAGCCAATTGTTAAAGCACGAAGAGATGGTGTCTCTAGCTACTTGTCTATACCACATCAGGGGACAAAATGGAGGCCTTCTGTGTCCATCCCACATTGATACAATTTGAGAAAGGAGCTTCCAATCGATTTACCCAGTCCCGCCAAAGATGACGATCCACATTTTTACTGGCATCTCAGATAGGACTTTGCTTCCTCTCAGCCTCAGGATCAGGAAAGCCAATGCCTAGCAACTTAAAGACTGCCCCAGACTCTTTTGGACTTTAGGTGGTGTGTTGGCAGTATGTTTGTAATTTTTCAAAACAAATTACACAGGAAGAGGAGGAGCCTAATGATGTTGTAAACTGATTTTTTTTCTATTGTTTTAAGTTTCTTATGCTTTTTTGATGTGTAATGTAAAATGTATTCATTGCAATGAAAAACACATTTTCATTGTTATTATTGTGACACACAGGAAAAGCATTAGTTTGCCATATATATTTTTTCTTTTATTAAAACTCAACCAACAGTATGATTGACATTAAACAGCATACTTAAATTACCACAAGCATAAACGAAGCCTGATTTATCTATTGTGAGAAAGCTGTTATAGATTTTTGCAAAATTATGCAAGTTTGCATTTATATAACCAAAACAATGTTGACACAATATTTTTTATCACTCTGTGACTCAAGGAAAGCATGTACAAAATATTCTCCATCAGTTTTAAATACTTCTTGCTTCTTTGTATTTTGCAAAACAAACCTATATTCGTGCAAAACTGACAAAATGGATATATCTAATTTTGAAAATAAAAATCTTTGAAAATCAATGAAAAATGTATGTATAAAAACAAACGGCATAAATCTTCAATGAATCAAATAAATATTCAGGTTAATGTGTAGTTAAATATCACTTTTCTTTCCTTGTGTGTGTGTGATGTGCCTCTGAATCGCTGAGGCCACGTAAAAGAAAAAAAAACAGGCACACGTTGTTAAGTAACACTGATTTGGTTTGACAGAAAGAGATGCAGAGAGTTTCAGAGCGGTTGCTGAAAAAAAAAAAAAAAGTACATGACATCCATTTTCCTCAAACACTCTATTCAGTTACATGGCTGGTGGCGCCGGTGCTGATGAACACCATCTTTTACACTCTGTGCTCTGTGTGTGCGTGTGTGTTTCTAAGTGTATGTGTGTTGCCTCAGCTCAGCAGGAGTGATAATGACTCGTTAAGGTCAGAAGGAGTGTGTAGTCCTCTCTAATCACTGTGTGTGCTTTGATTAGCCGTGGCACTGGAATAATGTGTGGCATTTCCCCGCCGCTGTTGAGCGTTTCGCTGAGATGATTTACCGGCCCTTCAGCTCTTTTCCCCTCCGCTTTCTCTTTTCCTCCGTCCCGGCGGTTTTGATCTATTTTTTACCGCCTGTCTGAGTCATTTATCACGCGCTGAATGGCTAGCGAGGTAATCTGACATTAGCGCCCAAATAGCTCCACATAAAAAAAGAGAGAAAGACCGAAGCAAGGTTTGTCGTTTGAATAAATCATAGCAACATGTCTCCATTAAAAATAAAGAACGAGCGCGGCGGAACCTGAAGCGAGAACCTGAAGGAGAAGGTTAAAGAAACAGTAAGTAGAAATTTCCTCCACTTGGAATTAAATGGAGTGTATCAGAATGCCACATTTGTGAAACACCTTCGTGTATGTAAATGGAATTAACTGGATAATTATAAGTTTCTGGCACAATTCTTTATTTGAAAAAAAAAAAAAGCCACACCTTCTCCATGTTGACCGACAAGCACCGAGGCCATGCCTCTTTCATTGCATGGACTGACAAAGACGCATGGCCTTCCTGTTTTGCATGGACTGACAGGCACTGTAGCCACGCCTCCTTAATTTAGACTGACAGGCACCGAAGCAAAGGCCACGCCTTCTTCATGTTGACCGGCATGCACAGAGTCCGTGCCTCCTTCACTGCATAGACTTTGTAGCCAAACTTCCCTAATTTAGACTACCAGGCACAGAATCAAAAGCCACACCCTCCTTGTGTGGACAGAAGACAAAAGACATACCTTGTTTATATTGACGGAAAGGCACAGTGGCCACGCCGCCTACAATTAAACTAAAAGGAGAAGCCACGCCTTCTATATTTGGACAGATACCTCATTGGTGGTTCACTAACAGACCAGGAAGTAACACTTCCTTGATTTGGACTGACAGGCAGAGCAACCAAACCTGCTTTATGTACACACACAGGACTCCCCTTTATCATCTTCAGTGGTACCAGGTTAGTTGGGTTTTCCTCCTAATTGGGGCGGTTTTAATTTTTATTTTGTGGGTGTAAATTGGTATGGGTGGGATAAACAAAGGTTTGAGATGAAATTCGTATATTTCTTAACATTATACATTTTAAAAGCCGTGTGTGGCCGTGATGTTACAACCTGCCAATCTACAGTGACAGGTTGCTGAAATTAATATTGTCCAAATATCTTGACTGGTTTTGTGTGAATTTTGGCATTTTTTAAGAATCTTTGGGCTGGCAACATCTGAGGACTAAATCTGGCAACACTGATCATGTTGAATGGCAGCCAAAGAGGTCACGCCCACAGAGACCACGCCCTGGACTAACAGGCTTTGGGGTATTTCCTCTTCATTGAGTCTACCATGAAAATGGCGTTACTCTAATTATAACAAAAGGATGTCAAACACAAGGAAGCAGACAAAAGGTGCTGTACCTCAGCACACACATACAGTACATACACACACACACACACACACACACACACACACTTGCACAGAGTTTGCCACAGGCCAGTGGTCAAACTCTATTTCTGTATTATTCATGAACACACTCTCCTTAGAGAGACTGCTTCTTTGTTAGTGTGTGTGTGTGTGTGTGTGTGTGTGTGTGTGCACGTGTGCCCTTAAGGTGTTTCAACCTATCCAGACCTGAGTAATAACTAGCTGGACAAACGAGGCTGGAGGACATCATACTGAAGGAAATGTAGCTGAAAACTCCACAGTGTGTTTAATTAATCATTGGTGTGTTGACTTTTGTTAAGCTAAGACACAATTCCACCCTGTGTGTGTGTGAGAGAGTGTGTGTGTCTTTGTAAGTCTTTCCTGAATTGCCGGGTGACACGCAGCACTGAGTCTATAAATGCAGAACTTTTAAAAACTCTGAGGTAAATTTTATCAGCTAAACGCTAAACTGCTCACTTCACCTCACCACATGGAGTAAACAAACATTAGCTAGCATCCTAGTGCATTAACTAGCACAAAAATGTTGATATGATATGTTTTCTCAGCTTTCAGCCCCTTAGCTTTAGTTGACTAAAGCCAGTAATAATATTTTACAAATATTTTTTTAGCATCCTATAAGTACAACCTAAAAATAATGGTTGTAGCAAAACCTACAGTAGGTAACTAAACTAGCTGCAGCAGTTGCTCTGCCTATCTTTGGTAATGTTGATAAACCTTTCTATTTTTTAATTAAAAACATATATTATGATTTTAGACCAGAAGAAAAGGTTAATTAATAAATGCTAACAGATTAGCCTCCCAACTGCTTGCAGTTAAATTATTATTAAAATATTACTGATTAAAAAAAACAACAACAGCTAAAATGCTAACTATTTAACTATTGCTAACCTATTTTTATTCTATTGAAAAATATTTTGTTTATTTATTTAGCTTTTTATCAAAATAAATTTTTGGCTAATTAACAATTTTTATCCTTATTCTTTTCTGCAAAACAGATATCCATGCCTATATAATACAAATACAAGTTTGACCCAATGCATAAGTATTGGCACCCACTGCTTCCTCCGCTAGCATGATAATGGGTGCTCAAGTGCGCCACGTCTCTCAGCGCTTCTCCAGCTTAATTATTAAGCGCCGTGGCTAATGAACTGTAGGATTAGCCGGGTGATAATCGTTGTCTGGGTCGGTGCATTAAGGTCTGCTCAGTGTCATTAAAAGCCACCGAGGGAAACCAGAGACAGAGAGACAGGAAATGAAGGGAATCTTTGCTATGTGTGGCTTTCTGAGACTCAGACATTAACACGTGGGAAGACGGTTTGTCGCTAGGCAGTTTTATTTAATTTATTTATTTTACGCTTTTGTTTGGTCTAATGAAACATTTGAGTCGTTTAGCAATAGATTTCAACATACACTGCTCTTTTTATTAACATAAACTTCCAGCAGTGTGCAATTTTTTTCTTTAATACTAGCTGTAGTTAAATAATTTCAAAATGTAGAAATTCGATACAATCCTTGCATCCTTTTGGAAATTTCATATTAAAAGTTCGACAAAGCTCTGCGGTAATGATATTAGATTAGTAACTACGTTTCATGTATGTCTGACTTTTACACTTTGTGTGTACATCTTTGTGTGAGCCATTCAAAACTTATTTGCGTCAGTGGAAAGTAAAGCAAAGTGAGTTTATGTATTCTTTGTGGGTTGTTGCATTTTGTGCAAGATGCAAGCAAGGTATCAAGAAGAAAACAGAGCCACTTTCAGTTTGGATTTGGAAGCAGGTGTTGGAAGAGGAATCATAATTTTTTCTAGGATTAAGTGAGGTTTAATATCTATTTATTTCATATTTTACTGCATTTACATGTCTTTTCTAAATGTTTCGAATGTTTTTATATGCAAAAATATGATTATAGTGTTGGAAATTGGTAATATTTTTGGGTGACTGAAACAGATTATTTGCATTTACATTATTTCCTATGGGAAAATGCATTTCACAATACAAAGTTTCACCTACGAACCCGCCTCCAGAACGGATTAAATTCATATTCTGAGGCATTACTGTATTGAAGTAGGTAGCACTGACTTATGTTATGTGTATTCATAAAAATAAAATAAAAAATAGGTGAAAAATTATTCCTTTTTTTTTTTAAAGATGTTTCTCAACAAAATAAACATTATTATTTATTTATTCATTCATTCATCACTTTACATGCAACCTTTAGCTTTTGTCTGTTCTTTCTTTCTTTTTATTTTTTTTTTTTTTGGATGTCTTACATTTTTGGAAAATTCCCTCTGTGTGTGTGTGTCTCAGTGAGCGGCCTAGTTCTGTCTAACACTGCTCATATTTACTTTTAAAGGTTTAAGAGTGTGTGTACATGTGTGTGCGTGTGCGCATGTGTGTGTGCGTGTGCGTGTGTGCGTGTGTGTGTGTGTGCGTGTGTGTGCGTGTGTGTTGCACATCTTCCCACGTCGCCTCACTGCCACGCTGCCCACCAGGGAGCTGCTCCGGGCTCATTTACCCAGAAACCCCTGCTTCACCGCTGCTATTCCTGATGTCCAGAGACCGGGACCTCCGATTCATCATCCTCTAACACGCAGCAGCGCATTCATCACCCAGCGTTACTCAGCTCTACACACACATACTTCACACACGGATAATTACAATCAAACCGAGCAGAATGGAGACGCAATTAGGTTTCCCTTTATCCACACACACACACACACACACACACAGGACTCTTTTAATCTTAATTCTAAATTTAAAGTATTCTAAAAATATTATTATTATTATTATTATTATTATTATTATTATTATTAAAAGTTTTTTTATTAATAAAAAGATGATTTATTTTATTTAGTACATATGCTAAATAAAGTATGAATTTAGTTTGATATATTTTTATTTAACACAATCTATGTTTGAACATAATAATAATAAGATTAAGAATAATATAATAGACTGGAATACATTCATGATTTTTTTTTTGTCAGTAATAGTCTATTACTGCCTGTCTAATTATTTTTCTATTGTTCATTTCATTACAATGTGACTCCAAACATTTCTAAAAAATCATTTCTTTTTGCCCTTTTCATCTTTCTTTTTTCTCATTACAGTAAATGAATATTCCTCTCGCTCTGAGCGCCGAAGTCTCCGCTCATGTCTTACTCAGCACACACACTGATGTCAGGGTGAGCAAACCGAACACTTCCCAGGGTGACTGTAGTCAAAGTGCACGTGTTTGATTTAGAAGGGAAAAGAAAAAAAAAAAAAAGACCTAAAGTTGGATCAGAAAACTTCTTAATGAACATTATTAGGAAACTTATTAGGCTCTAGCAGGGTCAGGTAGTGAGAAGAGTGAAGGAGAACGCCATCGGCTCTTTAATAGCAGAAATTTTGATTCACATTTGAACAACTTCTTCTTTTGAACTGAGGTCTGGTTCAAAGTAGAAAAACCTCTTTTAACACACCATTGAGCTCGCACAAACTCACACACACACTCACACACACTCTCACACACAGACATTTTGCTCGAACAGCGGTGCCCCTTGTGAGGGTGCAGCCTGCCAGAGCCGCTGCAAATGGCTTGAGAAAGAAACGGGGCCCTAGAGGTCACACACACACACACACACACACACGCACGCACGCACACACACGTGCATGCAAACACCTGCAGAGAGAGCAGACGTCCATCTTACTATGCTCTTGTCGTTTTTAACTTACCCCCACATCCCCCCCCCACACACACACACACACACACACACACACACCAGCATTGCACTCCTCCATCCACCTCCTGGGCATCGGTGGCCATTAAAGACATCTGCGCACGGACGATGAACAGATAAATCATTTTTGCAGAACAATTTTGATAAATGAGCTGCTCGCTTTGGCGTGCCTGAGCCGCTGAGCCGCTCTACCCCAGCGGTACACACACTCAGCCGCTCGCTCCAACATGCTGCGGGCCTATTTTAAACCACACACATACACACACACACACACACACACACACACATGGCATTACCTGTGGGTCTTACATTCACTCCAGTGATAGATTCAGAAAATAATTAACCTCTAGCATACGTTCATCTTTATTTATTATTATTGAGTTTTCTTCAAGTAAATACTTCTAGACTTGTGAGGAATTACACTGAACCCAGGAACCTAATAAAATAAACAAACAAACAAACAGACAAGCAAATGAAAAAAAAAATGATTAAAAAAAATAAAAAAATTAACCCAGGTAATAAAAATCACTTTTAATCATATTTAATAAAGTTTTATTTTGCAGCTATATTTTTTCCTCAACTATACTAAGTAATAATTTTAAAAATATTTAAACAAACAAACAAACATACAAATAATGTATTTAATAAAAGCAACAAGCATGACTTATTTTTCTTTGTTTAATTTTTAATATTGTTTTATTGTTATTTTTATACCAAATCCATTAATACTATAAATAATAATAAAATAATATTATGATAACTTCAACAAGAGATGAAGCGAGAGGGAGGGAGTGTGTGTGTGTGTGTGTGTGTGTGTGTGTGTGTGTGTGTGTGAGTGTGAGTGTGTGTGTGTGAGAGAGAGAGAGGTAGAACAGACAGACAGATAGATAGACAGGTAGATAGATAACCTTTAAAATGAACACAAACTGACTCAACATCTTTTATGTAATTAATATTTTTAATTATACAATATCAGCAATAGAATGCAATACCATTAAATGATAAATAAACAACAAAATACAATAAAATGAATCAATCTTTATAATTAAAGTAACAGTCACCAGTATTTGTTCTTTTTAAATAAATTAACATAAAATTAAATCAAATTAAATTTGCAACCTGTGAAACAATGTTGGTAAGAAACATGCTGCCGTCTTGCTGCAAATCTATTGGCACCCTTAGTAAAAAAAAAAAAAAAGAAAGAAAAAGGCTACAGATGCTAAAACTAAACATTTTTGTGTTTATTTGCCTTCACATAAACGAGCACTACAAACACTCTAACGACTGTCTCAGTCCTACTAGTGAAATCTAGCTACAGTACCGCACATTTTTTCCCCAAATGTTTTACATTTTTCTACATTCTCATTTCTGGTGTCTGTGAGTCAATATACTTTTATATCCCGTCTAATCTAGAAATTTAAAAGCCAGGAATGATGTATAAACCTTGTGATGCACAATCTTTCACTCAAACTCGACTTTTAACAAGCTAGCCGAGGTTTCACAGCTCATTTAGCGAACGCTGGCGATACAGCCGCGTGCTGTATTTATAGCGTCCATTCACCGGGTTTAATTATTCGGGACGACGTGACAATCGTAAAACACAGTGATCTTATTGAGGGAATTAAGGATGGATCTGTAGCGTCCTTAATAGCATAACTACATCTAATTAACCTTAAGTGCTAGATTATGGTGCGCGGGATTGTTCATTAGTTTGGCGTGAAGCAGGAATGAAGTACAAGGGCCTCACTGTTCACTTTGTGTAAGAGAGAGAGAGAGAGAGAAACTGCATGTGTTATAGTGGTGTACTGACTTCGCTGACTCAGCATTTGGGTTTTGTCCCACACACTCGCTAATACAGAATCATCGTGTTAGACATCATTTGGCATTATCTCATGCCATTTTTGTGCCAACAAATTATCTGTTCTGTAAATGTCACTAAATCACCAATGCCAAACATGAAAGTCTGTTTTTTTTTCTAGCACACACACATACACAGACACAAAAAAAAGTTTGTGTTGTGAGTTTTTTTATAATATTTCATATTCTTGGCTTTGTTAGTGCTGAGCACAGCCTGACCTGAGGTGTAAAGACTGATCCCAGTGTTCATTTTCCTGTTCATCAATCTTATTGTTTAATAAAGTGACAAAACTGACCCCAGGTCAGTGTT
>QNUK01000818.1:5000-72500 GCA_013621035.1 Clarias magur | reverse complement strand
GGAAGTGGCCACTATGGGCTAATACACACACACACACACACACACACACACACACACACACACACAATACACACTCTTATTAAGTCCTATACACACACAATAGGACTGTAGGAACAAATACAGGCATAGTGCACATGGAGTGAGCACGTGGAGTGAAAGAGAGAATAAGAGGAAAGAGAGATTAGAATGTATAACAGAGAGTGATGTTGTCAAGAGTGATGGCGAGAGCGAGAGAGCAAAAGGAGAAGCAAGAAAAGGCGATCAGACTAGAACAGAAGGGGAAGAAATGGAGAAAGGATTAAAAGAAAAAAGAGGAATGCATGAAAAAGATGAAAAGAAAGAATATGCGCACTCGTTATGTCATTATTAAATCCAAAAATATTTTCCCGGTAAAATAAGGAGGTGTGGTCAGTCATAGTGAAGGAGGCGTGGCCTCAGGTATAAGTGTTAGGCTTAGTAAAGGAGGTGTGGTCTCTGATGTCAGTCTTAATAAAGGAGGTGTGACCTTTGGTGTCAATCTTGGCGAAGGAGGCGTGGCCCCTCGTGTCAATGTGTCAGTCTTAGTGAAGGAGACGTGGACTCTGGTATCAATCTTAGTAAAGGAGGCGTGGCCCCTGGTATTAATCTTAGTAAAGAAAGCGTGGCCCCTGGTGTCAATGTGTCAGTCGTAGTAAAGGAGGCGTGGCCCCTGGTATCCGTCTTGTTGAAGGTGTAGCCTTTGAGTGTCAGTGTCATTGAAGCAGGCGTGGCCTCGAGGTGTCAGTGAAGGAGGCATGGCCCCTGGTGTCAGTCTTACTGAAGGAGGCGTTATCGTTGGAATGAGTCTTAATGAAGGAGGCGTGGCCTCTGGTGTTACTGTGTCAGTCTTAGTAAAGGAGGCGTGGCCTCTGGTATTAGTGTTGGTAAAGGAGCTGTAGCCTTCGACTGTCAGTGTCAGTGAAGAAAGCGTAGCCTTGGGGTGTTAGTGAAGGAGGCGTGGCCTTGGAGTGTCAGTGAAGGAGGCGTGGCCTTGGGGTGTCAGTGAAGGAGGCGTGGCCTCGGGGTGTCAGTGAAGGAGGCGTGGCCTCGGGGTGTCAGTGAAGGAGGCGTGGCCTCGGGGTGTCAGTGAAGGAGGCGTGGCCTCGGGGTGTCAGTGAAGGAGGCGTGGCCTCGGGGTGTCAGTGAAGGAGGCGTGGCCTCGGGGTGTCAGTGAAGGTGGCGTGGCCTTGGGGTGTCAGTGAAGGAGGCGTGGGCTTAGGGTGTCAGTGAAGGAGGCGTGGCTTTGGGGTGTCAGTGAAGGAGGCATGGCCTCGGGGTGTCAGTAAAGAAAGCGTAGCCTTGGGGTGTCAGTGAAGGAGGCGTGGCCTTGGGGTGTCAGTGAAGGAGGCGTGGCCTTGGGGTGTCCGTAAAGGAGGTGTGGCCTCGGGGTGTCAGTGAAGGAGGCGTGGCCTCGGGGTGTCAGTAAAGAAAGCGTAGCCTTGGGGTGTCAGTGAAGGAGGCGTGGCCTTGGGGTGTCAGTGAAGGAGGCGTGGCCTCGGGGTGTCAGTGAAGGAGGCGTGGCCTCGGGGTGTCAGTGAAGGAGGCGTGGCCTCGGGGTGTCAGTGAAGGAGGCGTGGCCTCGGGCTGTCAGTGAAGGAGGCGTGGCCTTGGGGTGTCAGTATGTCGTTCTCTATTGTTTGCCAGACAGAAATCTTAAATCAGTCGTTTGAATGCGAGTGCTACGGTCTTGATGTAGGACGATGACGGTGATGTAGAAGCCTCACACCTCCGGCTCCAGGGTTCGAGCTTGAGCTCTGGTTTCTGCAGTCGCTTTAACACGGTGGGGTGGCGTCTGAGGTAGCGACTGCTCGGCTGAGTGTGAAGCACAGATGCTGTTCCCTGAGCACCGCTGCCTTGTTTAAGAGGAAACAAATGGCAAATGGAAAGACATTAAGTTCCACATGTTATGCACAGGTGTTGGTGTAATAGTGCGTGTCCTAGAGAGAGAGAGAGAGAGAGAGAGAGAGAGAGAGAAAGAGAGAGAGAAAGCAGCAGAGCATTCTGTTTACTTCTCTCTAATCTTCTCCACCCAGGAGTTTGGAAGAGGTGTTGGGTGGTTGAGAGCTTAAAAAAAATTGTGAAAGTGTGATTGTTCCGTTAGTCTTAACTGGGTTGGAAATCTGTGGAGAATGTAGTTCTTTAATGAGTTATTATTATTATACCCTATATGGATGTTTGTTCCCTCTTTATAACATTTTGTAACACTATGAAGGCTTATAAGCAGTGTGAACTAGGAAAGGTTTAAAGCCATCAGACCCAGGAATGGTTAGAACCGGTTACTGCTATGAAGATATATGAAGCGTTATAATCAGCGAGAGCTGTGTCTGTAAGAGTTATAAAGAGCTATGAAGCGCTACAGAGGGTTATAATCAAAAAGAGCTCTGAAGGCTTAGTGCTATGAAGAGCGATGAAGTAGTAAATGCTCCTGCATGGGATCTTTGTAAGAGCAAAAGCTATGTACAGTACAAGAAGTGTTAGAAGAGCTTATAAGCACTAAGAGGCATGAAGGGTTATAAACAGTAAGAGAGCTGGGAGAGGTTATGAGCAGTTATAAGCACTGCATCATCATAACAGTTTGGAATGAGAAGAGGATCAAATCCCACACTCACAACACAGGATGTTTAGTGAATTAACTCAATTGTTTAGAAATTCTAGTCCCAAACGGGCTGACCCAACTCACACACACACACACACACACACACACACACACACACACTGAGAGAGAGAGAGAGAGAGAGAGAGAGAGAGGTGGGGCACACTGTTTTTGATTAGGTGGCCTGCCTAGTAGTCTTGGCCCACGCTAATCGCTGCAAGGTCTCAGCATTCGTTTTTCACACGCTGACTTACATTCCCACATACACACACACACACAAATGCACGAGTGTGTGACTGCTTCCCCCTCAGTTCCCACTTTGATCCAACAGCCCTATCCTAATTGATGGGTTTTTTTTTCAACTTCCTGTTTTAAAAAGAGCAATGCAAGTCTTAACTCGTATATCAGCTCCATGTGACCCCCCCCCCCTCCCCCCACCACCACCACTCTGTGTTTGCCCCATCAGTATAAAAAAGTAAAAAAGAAGAAACGATGAAACGTGGGCTTGGTATTTCTAAATCGCCTACTTCAGAGGCGACACTGGAACAAAAATCAGCAAAACGTAGACTGCAGATAGAGGAGGGAAAAATCGTAAAACGCGAGAATCTCTCCCCATCCGGGGACGGATGGAAAGGTTCCAGGGTCGTTAGCGGCGCAAATGCTCAGGCCTTCGTTGGCGGGAGTTCATAGTGTGTCCCTGGGCATTATGGGAAGGGAGCGGCGTTTGCTGGACGCTGTTCATCCGCAATTAACCCACAGCCTCGGAAAGTTTAGGAATTTTTTTGCGTACACCCGCAGCAGGGCACTTTATTAGCGAAGTAGCTGCATGGACACGTGTGCTGAAAGCCCTAATGATACGATGCGCAAAAGCTCCCACCGCTCAGATACTGTAGGGGATGGTTTGCAGTGGAAAGTTTGTGCTCCCTTTATGTTTTTTAATCTTCCTGTGGACATGTTTGAAGCCAGAGCCGTGATGTCAAAGTGTAATTTATTAATATTTTTTTACAAATGTTTTAATCTTTTAGGAGTGTTGCAAAAAATACAAAATTAAAAAAATAAACTTGGTGAAGAGTTTTTTTTCTCCAAAAAATATAATATTTCCAAATTTATTAATTACAAATGAAATAAAAATAAATATTCATTCAATAAAAAACAAATAAAAAAACAAATCAGGGAATGAGAGCAAATTTTAAAAATCTTTATTAAAAATATATAAATAATAATGTCATTTTTTATGTCTTGGGCTTTATTTATTAAGCTGGATAAAATAATGATTTTTTTTTTTTTACAGAAATATTTTTTTTATTAATGTTTTAAACTGGCTAATCGATCATTTATATCAATCTGGCATTCAAAATGTGAAATAAGTGAAAAATATAAAATAAGTGAAGTTAAATTTGAAATATGATTACACAATATTTGTCTGTAGAAGAAGTTCATCATTTTGAATTGAAAAACTTTTTTTCTTTTACATGTTTTAAATCATTCAAATTTTATTCAAATTTTACTTTAATAAAACATACTTTAATAACTTTAATTAATAACATTTATTTCTTTTATCTTATTCACTATTTATTTAGCTTACACACTTTCTGAATTTAGCATGAATTAATATTTACTCGTATACGTACACTATAATAAAAACGTTTCAAAAGCATGATTACATTACGTTTTTTGTTTTGTTTTTAGCTTTTAACCTAAATGGTTAAATAATATTCCTTTGTCCCTGTTCTGATCACGTGGGTTTTGCTCGAAATTAAAACCTAACAGGAACAGACATTTATTTCTCCCTAGCAATAACCTTCAATCCTCTACCATCATCATCATCATCTACCATCTCTGAGTGGAGATTAAAACCATCCTAGGCCTGAGGAGATCTTCGGCAAAACCGGATACGCTCACGGAGAGTTGCAGCTTCTTCCAGTGCCAGCGTTCAGCAGAGCCCTAAAACAGGTGTTCTGGGAACAGGGGACGGAAATCTGAGTCAGATCTCCATGAGGATGTTCCCTTTGCCTGAGGTGTGCTGTTATTTTCTGGTCCTTTTTTTTTCTCTCTCTCATGAAGACAAAGAACCCAGGCGAGTTATTATTCCATAATTCTGATTTATTATGCTGGGAGGATTCTTAAGGATCGCTGAGTGGGAACATCGAACTTTTCTGCTCAACGTGTGACAGCTGAAAAGTCAGAGCAGTAAATAGAGGTAATAAACACAGGAACAGGTAGTAATCCACCCTGAAGTGACTGCGGTAATGTGTCGATCGAGCTGTGGGAACTGGAGAAAACGGACCAGATGTAGGGATCCTGTTCTCGGCTACTCAGACCTTAGCATGTCCATGATGTACAGCTGAAAGGCGTAGGGGTAGCTCAGTGGCTGAGGTGTCAGACTACAGTTCAGAAGGTTTCAGATCCAAATCCCAGCACCAAGGCTCTTATTCCTCAACTGCTCAGATAAATAATGAGATAAAAATGTAAGTGACTCTGGATGAAGGCATCTGCTAAATGTTGTACATGCAAACTCAAACTAGACCACTACCAGTTGCTTATTGAGGAAGATTCTGGATGAAATAACACACACCTGGTCATGCTGTTTGATCCGGTGCTAGCATTCTCGCTCTGTCAATTTGCATGTTGCTAATAAGCAGAGCTGATCGATAAATCGCTAGCTGCGTAGATACTTTATTGATCACGAAGGAAATGTCAGTATGAAGCGTATTAGTGAGTGATTGAGCTAGAACCGAAGTGGGAAGTGGGTAGTTGTGAATACTTTTCAGGTTGGACTTGGGAATTGTGTTGATACGTGACATACTGTAGTGCTCATATCTCCCGTTCATGTCTGTATTTGTGTTAGTGATATTGAACGCGTCATCTGTTCTGTCCGTACATTGGTCAGAACTTGTTCTTTTAATGATGTCATTGTGTTTCGTATATTAGAGGACCCAAAACAAAGAACATTCTGCATGTCTGTATGTCTGTATGTCTGTCCAGCCGGATTTTGTCACAGCGTCATTCGAAACTGGCTGAACAAAATGTAATGATACTTATGCCAGTCCTTCGGTATTTACCTGCGCCTAAAATGTTGAGTAAAAGTGATGCTATTAACAGTTATGTGTCGGATTTAATAATCTACATTCAAATAAGCTACTAATGCGCTACTGTCTCAATGTAAAACAAACACCTGCACCGATAGATATTAATTTCATTTTAAGACAAAACTTACAGTAAAATCTTTATCCAATCTAGTTTTTCCAGTTCTCATCTGTAAACTTAGTGTAAGCAAGGCGTCAGATACTCGACCTTACAGAATGTGATTTCTGTGTATAAACAAGTTAGGCAAAGAGTTAGTCTTTAACTCATTATACAGTATACTGTATAATCACTATATATAAAGCTTGATTAATACTTGCAACCAAAAGACGAAAGGCTCCATCAGCGATCAAGCTTTTATGTGATCGGTCACAACCGGGTACCTCATCAAGTCACCGCTCTTGTTCTATCAATCTGGATATTAGGATACCATGTTTCCTTAGAATTCCAAGCAGGACAGTAGAGAACAGACAGACTGACAGGAAGGCTATGCTAGCTCTAGCGTATAATCACTTTTAACATCTGTGCCGAGCAGGAAAGCGCCTCTAATGTTCCGAACCGCGAGGAGGAATTTCACCGCTAACTGAAAAACAGGCTCGATTATACAATCGTATTAATCGTCGTGTGTACAGGCGCTCCTAATAAATTGGACAGGGCGTCTAATCTACCTTCTGTGTTGCCTGCCGCTCTTCTGGAATCAGTTACGTCCGGTATTGGCGTAGAGCTCAGCAATGCGCTCGGTGCCTTCTCTGGGAACATGAACATTTTTCTTGTTCGCAGCGGCGCGCGAGAGAGAAGAAAACACCATCAGCTACAAATCTGACAAGTGTGTTGCACAGCGAGCTCACAATCAAGAGACGCTGATGAAATCTCGCTGTGATGAAACAGCCGAGTGTGGTATATGTCAGAAACGGAATTGTTTACGAGGGGTGCGCTTATTAATAAAACAGCTTTGGGGGGTGAGAGAGAGAGAGACAAATAAACATGAACTGACATAAAGAAAAGTGTCAGTCCGAGCAGCCTGAAGGAAGCAGTGTGTGTGTGTGTGTGTGTGTGTGTGTGTGTGTGTGTGTGTGTGTGTGTGTGTGTGTGTGTGTGTGTGTGTGTGTGTGTGTGTGTGTGTGTGAGAGAGAGATTTGGGATGAAGGGAGCAGGACTCGTATAACTGATCAAACACAAACCCACCAGCGTAAAAACACTGAGGAAGAACTCGGTTACGAAAGTATGTCCAGAAGAAACGAGACAGAGTTTCACACCTGAAGTCATCAATATTTCAGATTCTATACTGATCCGTTATGATGTAATACTTTTCTTTTTCTTATGGCAGTTTTACTTTTAAGTATCAGCACTTTTTTTTGTTAGCTGACCCACACACTCTCTTTAGCTTGTTAGCTTTAGCTTGTCAAGCTTTAGCTTGAGTTCCATGGTTCCATTGGTTGCGTCAAAGGACATTCCACCATCAACAGGACTGAAAAACAAAAGGCGACAAAAGCCTTCAAAGAGAAACCTAAAGGCCACACCTCCTGCACTGAGACTAGCAGACAGAGGCCACACCTCCTTCACTAAGACTGACACATAAAGGCCACACCTTTACTGAAACTGACACTCAGAGGCCACACCTCCTTCACTAAGACTGACATATAGAGGCCACACCTCCTTCACTAAGACTGACACATAAAGGCCACACCTTTACTGAAACTGACACTCAGAGGCCACACCTCCTTCACTAAGACTGACACATAAAGGCCACACCTTTACTGAAACTGACACTCAGAGGCCACACCTCCTTCACTAAGACTGACACTCAGAGGCCACACCTCCTTCACTGAAACTGACATATAGAGGCCACATCTCCTTCACTGAAACTGACACATAGAGGCCACACCTTCACTGAGACTGACACTCAGAGGCCACACCTCCTTCACTAAGACTGACACTCAGAGGCCACACCTCCTTCACTGAAACTGACATATAGAGGCCACATCTCCTTCACTGAAACTGACACATAGAGGCCACACCTTCACTGAGACTGACACTCAGAGGCCACACCTCCTTCACTAAGACTGACATATAGAGGCCACACCTGCTTCACTAAGACTGACATATAGAGGCCACATCTCCTTCACTAAGACTGACATATAGAGGCCACACCTCCTTCACTAAGACTGACATATAGAGGCCACACCTCCTTCACTAAGACTGACACTCAGAGGCCACACCTCCTTCACTAAGACTGACATATAGAGGCCACATCTCCTTCACTGAAACTGACACATAGAGGCCACACCTTCACTGAAACTGACACTCAGAGGCCACACCTCCTTCACTAAGACTGACACTCAGAGGCCACACCTCCTTCACTAAGATTGACACTCAGAGGCCACACCTCCTTCATTAAGATAAACACATAGAGGCCACACCTCCTTCACTAAGACTGACACTCAGAGGCCACACCTCCTTCACTAAGACTGACACTCAGAGGCCACACCTCCTTCATTAAGATAAACACATAGAGGCCACACCTCCTTCACTGAAACTGACACATAGAAGCCACACTTCCTTCACTGAGACATACTCATATAGGCCACACCTCCTTCATTGAGATAAACACTCAGAGGCCACACCTCCTTCACTAAGACTGACACTCAGAGGCCACACCTCCTTCATTATGATAAACACATAGAGGCCACACCTCCTTCACTGAAACTGACACATAGAGGCCACACCTCCTTCACTGAGACATACTCATAGAGGCCACACCTCCTTCACTGAGATAGACACATAGAGGCCACACCTCCTTCATTAAGACCAGCAAACACAAAGGCCACACCTCCTTGACTTTAATAAGCTGCTTTAATACCAACTCCGCCATGCACACGCCGCTCCTAACCTGCATCCGGTGCATTTTGTGCAGCACCCTTTCCCCAAACAAGCTCCTCATCTTCATTCCAATCCTGTGACGTGCTACCCGTTAGCATCTCAAGCCATAAAGTACCACAGGATAGCCACCATCTGGATTTGAAATAAAGATTTTATTACCGGTATGCAGTGGTGAAAGGGTTCCGTATTTCAGAGGCAAGTGGTGGAAAGACTCATCGCTCTTGCACTCCCTGGGCCGAGCAGAATTTTACAAAGTTAGCTAGCCGACAGAGATCAACGGGACAACCCGGATCCTCATCTGTGGCCAAGATGGCCGCTGGTCAAAGCTAACTAATATACAGCGGAGCGTCGAAACTTATCTTGTCCATGTTTGCTCAGGGAGATGGCCAAGCTAACTGATATATTACCATGTTCCTCCAAACTCCCAGGGCGCAATAAACTGCACATGAACATATTTAGAGGATCAAGAGCTGTCAGCTAGGTCGTAAGATGGGAGAGACGAGTTACAGGAAGTGTATTGCAAAATGTGGAAAAGGCATCAGGCTCTATATGGCACTCTTAAAGGAACACTCGACCTGGACAAGATCGCTGATGATGAGGAAAAGCTAATTGACTCCATGCTAATGAGCTCTTCTTTACAAGTGTAGTATTCTCCATTAAAGACATGTCTTAATTCCGGAACGAATTCGTTAATAATTTTTGTGTTTTTGAAAAAAAAAAAAAACATTTTCAATGTAAGACAAGTTTGTTGCTATGTACGCTTGCAGGGTAAAATTTTATGCTAACATTTCATGCTAGACCGAATCGTTTTTTTTTACGTAAAGCGAGCTGTTGCGAGTCAAGGAAAAAGAAGGATTAGATGACAGAATCGAGTCATTGTTATGACCAGGAGTCGGAAAACCTAAACCTCCTGCATCACATGCTTGCCGTTTCCTGTCCAGGAGCATTTCTCACCCAGAGGGTGGCGAAGGCAAACAGCGCTGGAGTGCTAAAGAGGCTAAAACAACATCCTCGAGCAAGAGGCTCCAAAGCTGATGGGGTCAAAAAGGCAGGAACAACAAAGTGAGACAAGTGGTTTCTGATACTGTCTTACAGGGGGGAAAAAAAGAAAGAAAAAAGCTCTTTGATGGTTCTTTAATGGTTAATGGAACATTTCAATTTCTTAAAAAAAGCTTGGAATGCTTTAAAGAATGCTTGAAAAACTGGTGTATGATTCTAAGTAAAAAGTTAGAACTAACATTTGAATGCTTTTTTGAATTAATTTTCAAAATCCAAGCTCAGGTCAAATTGGGATTTTTGATTGTGCAGAATAACCGAACACAGTTCTGAGAATAAAAACTCCCTTTATTTCTCTATATAATCAATCCCCTGCTACACTATGGCACTTCTCCCAGTGTTTCACTAGTGCTTGGACACCATCAAGGTACTGTAGAAAGGTTTTCTCGATACGCCGGAGCCACAATCAGACAGCCTGTCTGATTCATGTCTGAAACACTGGCCTCCCAGGAACTCCATCAACGGCCTAAACATGTGGACATGTGGCCTAAACAAGACTCTGCGGCTTCTACCATGGCCTCACCTCCAACCACAGAGGCCCTCCTCCTTCATTAAGACTGATAGGTAGAGAGACCACACCTCCTTAGACTGAAGGGCATAGAGACCCCACCTCCTTGACTAGAACTGATATCTGGTAGAGAGAAGAGACCACACGTCCAACACATAGAGAGTCTTGAAGTCTTCTGCAAATGTCTTCATTACGTCTCCTAGAAATTCCATCACAAGTCCCGGTTTGGCTTGAACGCACCTGGCAAGCATCTAGAATAGAATCTATTCAGAGCTTTTGGTTTCAGGCACTTCTGCAAGACCGCGTCTTAAAACACGCCATTGCATGTCTGATGCACTCTCTGCAGATGAGTCGACTCAGAATCGAATCATTTCCCAAATGAGTTCTTTTCCTAGCGGAACACGTTCGGCAGCACCCTTGCGTTCAGACTCTCTCAGTCTGGTCGTTTCGGTTCTCATCTCACTGCCTGGGTTCAATCCAAACGCACTGCAAACGTGAACCTTGATTATGATTTTATCAGGTCTCTGTTATTCAGCATCACAAAACCCAACATGCAGATTGAATTAGCTACAAAAATGGGTTCATTGAACGTCCAACACCATCTTTGTTCTCTTTGTAAGGGATTTTACTTTTCTGAGAAGAATCCGGCGCTATGCTGCCTTGTTGGATCAGTCAGGGGTCGAGTCTCGAAGGGGACTCGTAATCGTTAACATCGTCTCTCTAAAGCCTGTAAAGTAATAAAAGTGCTTTGTTGTATGAAAGCGCCCACTCGTGTGCTCGGCGGGCCCGTAGCGCTACATTAGCAGAGGTTAATCTATATAAACACAGCTCCACTTATTGCTTGCACACTGAGTTAATAAGACTAACGTATTATTAGTAATGTTTCCCCTGTAATAACGCCGGCCGGCCGTCAATCATCAGCACAATTAAATTGTTTAATGAATAAATTTGCATCGATAATGACGCGACGGTAGGGAAACATCTGCCTCCAGCCGTACTGGTGTCAGACCCCCATATGGAACGCTAAAGTCGATGCTGTTTTGATGCTAACTAAACTAAACGCAAAACTAGCGCCCGGATTAATTTGACAGCGTCGAAAAATCACTTAGTGAGATCACTTCCTCTTTTCCTCGCTGCATATTCACGCCACGTAAATCGCGCCCGAAATGTCCCCTTGCACTCCTTTTACAATTAAAATGGAACAATTGCCGCTCCATTGCTAATTTGTTAGCGCATGAACATGTTTTTAAAGCGGTTCGAAGGAGCGCTTTGGGTTTTGATTATACAGTACAATCAGGAGAAATGAAGACATGAAGGCTTGAAATTTGCCACAACTGCTTAGCACTATCGTTTAGTTCCTGTTCATGAATATTCATACCCAAGATGAATGATGGGAACCAAAACTTTTGTCTAATCCTGCACCTCTTTTGTCACTCTCGTTCTCTTGGAGTTTTATGTCATAAGCAACAACATGTGTCAAACCGGATACAAACCAAAATTTATACTGTAGGCGGAGCTGTACTCACCCATGTACCTGGACGTCCAGATGAATTTTGGCCTTATGTACATAACTATGGACTTTATAGAATAGTTAATTGGCCAAATGTGTCCTGGCTGCTCGGGGACATTTGGGATAAAAAGGGGAAATAGTCGTTAAAATGAGCATAAATATAGCGATAAACACAACATAAACAAACATAATCTTGCTAGAAGGCTGCTATGACATCACTGAGGCACTTATGACTTATTTGCTAATTTAATAGGCTACTTATTTATTTTTTCTTGTCATGCAGGCCCCAAAGTTCAGCATCACAAACGCCCCGAGGGACTCCTGCTGGAAAAAAAATAATAAAAAATCCTTCTGCGAGGAGCGTGTGCCGAAAATACATTTGCGGTGCAGCGCTAATAATGAGAGAACCCTCATCACCATGGTGATTAAGATGGAGAGGGGCAGGACAAATAAGAGTCAGGAGTCTTTACTATCACAGACATAATTGTATTCTTTTGAAGCAGATTATGTGCGTGGTGTGTGGAGAGCGCAGAGTGCTGGGGGGGGGAACCTCATTAACGCGGTTGTTATGTACGCCGCGTGTTTGTTTGCATATCAGGTGCTCGGCTCCCCTGTAATAACTCTAATAAGTGTACAGTGTAATAAGTAAATAAGTGCTTCAGTGATGTCATGTGCACGCCTGGAGGGACGTTTTGGAATTTGTTTGCTTGCTTAAAATTAAACCGCTAACGTGCACGTGTACCCAGATCAGGATTCGTAGGCAAGCGGGATTAGCATAAAGACACAAGCTAAGAGTTACAAACTTGTAAAGGATTAGATCCTGTATAAAGGTTCGACTGGTTAAATTTGGGATACGGTTCATAACTGTGTTCCAGTGCTGTGGGTGTGGTCTCTGTGTAGAAGGTGTGGTCCCTCGACCCATCATTTTAAGCGAAGGAGGTGTGGTCTTTCCACCCGTACGTTCTAATAAAGAAGGCGTGGCTCAGATCAGTTTTAATGAACGAGGGGTGGCATCAGTGCCTGTTCAATTAAGTGTGGGAGGTTCTAGTATCGGAGGTGTGGCCTTGGTACCCGTTAATCTTTGAGTAGAAGGTGTGGTCTCGCTACCTATCAGTCTTAATGAAGGAGGTGGACCTCTATGGTTGGAGCTGTGGCCTTGGTAGAAGGTGTGGTTTCTTTACCTATCAGTTTATATGAAGGAGGTCTGGCCTCGCTCCCTGTTAGTCTAAATGTAGGAGGTGTGGCATCTATACCTGTTAGTCTAAGTGTAGGAGGTGTGGCCTCTTTACCTATCATTCCAAGTGAAGTAGATGTGTCCTCAGTGACTGTTTAAGCATAGGGGGTGTGGCCTCTCTACCTATCAGTCTTAATGAAGGAGGTGTGGCCTTTATGCCTGTTAGTCTATGTGTATGTGGTGTGGTCTCTGTCCATGCCTGAAAGTCCCAGGAAAGAAGGCGTGGGCTCTGTGCCTCATTCTGTTTTGTCCTCCCTTATCCCTGGGGAGGAGTGTGTGAGCTCTATACCTCAGTCTGTGTAAAGGAGGTGTGGCATCGCTGAACGTTCCATCCTTGAAAAGGAGATTTAGTCCCTGTGCCACATTTCAACAAAGAAACATTGGACCGTGGTACACAGAAGGGTGGGGCAGTGCCTCTGTTCCCGTCAGTTGGTCGTGTGGCCTCTTTTTTTGTCAGTCCCAGTGAAGCAGTTGTGTCCGCTGTGCCTCTGTACCATCCAGCGACTCGTACCATCCTCGGGGCTTGTGAGCTTCCTGCTTAGGGACTGTGTGCCAATCGAGGAGGCGTGGTACCACTGAATTAATTAGGAGGAGGGCGTGGCCTCTGCGCTCTTGGGCGCAGTCAAGAAGGCATAGCCTCTGTGCATCTGAGAAGGGAGATCGGCGTGACCTCTCATTCTAGGAGGTGTGACTACACATACAGTATAGGTTTTCTGTGTTTGAACTGATTTCCTGGTCACATGATGACAAATCGGTGTAAAAAAAAAAATCATTTTAAATAGAGCACAAATCCTTTTACTTCAGCAGAAATTCAGAGAAATGTTATTCCCAAGATTCTCTAGTGAGCTCGGGTCCCAGCACTACCGCGGAGCTGCTGTTGGGCTCATGGGCAAGACCCTTAACCCTGCACCGCTCCGCTCGGCGCATTGCTCACGATGATTAAACGTGATGATTCAAAGTGTCATCCACAGGAAAAATTGTAAAACATTTTCCCGAATCATATGTCTGTCATTAAAAAGTAGCGTTCGGCTGAAATCCCCTCCGCAAAAAACCCCACATGCATTTTCCTGCTTTTTTCACCAATTCCCACGATGTCATGAATAAAAAGGCTTGCAGCAGGGCAGCAAAAAAAAAAAAAAAGATAATAATAATAATAATAAAATGGAGTTGGTGGTTTCTTGAGTATGAATCGTTTTTGGATGGAGGCTTTTCCCAAAACACCCCCACACACACACACACACACACACACACACACAGAGGGTTACGTGCCAAGATCAGGGAGCGGCAGGAATGCGCATGTTTTTATAGCGTGGGCTGGAAGAACGAGAGGAAGAAAGAATGAACGAAAGAAAGAGAGAATAGAATGACAGAACGAGGGGAATCTGGTCAACGTCCTCCGAACCCACACATGGTCCTCTGGGTGTCCATACAGAGTCCTGCATTGTCCACCCATGCAGATACGGACACACCTCGGTATCACCCTGCCCAACACATGGACTCTATCAGTATCATCTTCATCCTTTCTTTTCTTCATCACTTTTTTTTTTTTCAGAAACTTGTTCTTGTCTTGTTAAAGGAGTCGACATCGTTAGATGAAAAAAATCCTCCGAACATCATGTGCAGTGATCATTAGTATTGTAATAATACACACCGTGAAAGAAGAAAAAGAAGAAGAAGACAATGAGGAAGTAGTATTCGTTGTATGAAGAGGTACATTCTAGCGACAAGATGCTAGTCATTACAAACAATATTGATACTTGTGGAGCTCCAAACGTCGTTCCTGTACTCGTCGATGGAACAGAACTCGAACAGCAGGTAAGACATGAAACCTGACACCTCGCTAGCCGATGTGTTCGCTCGCTGATGGCTCGTTTGCATCGACGAGAAGCGATGTCAGATCAAAACACACTTATAAATCAGCTGACATCCGCACATTCTCCCGCCAGGTAGAACAGCAGGTCTTCGGCTTTAACGCGAGGTTCAACATAAACGATTCACGAGCGAAACGTGCTGCAGTGTGTTGCTTCCTGGTTTCTCTTTAGCGCAGCCTTGGCCACGCCCACTCACCATTGTTCAGAAACTGGATAAGGACCGAAATAAAATGTTAAATGCAGAAGAAAATAAAATGCAACGTGAATAATGGAGTTCTGAGCCATGCTTCATTCCTTCATATTAAATTATATTTAGTTTAATCATGTAGATTAACTTAACGATAAAATGGAAACAAAAGTTTTACTGTGACAGGCGACAAAGTGCCTAAAGATAAAGCAAAAAAAAAAAAAAAATTATAAAATAAAATAAACTGGTTGTTTATGTAACAATCTCAGCCGCGACCTCATTTCCCCTCTCGTCTGTTCCAACCAATCAGCATTCAGCATCAGCAGTGAACTCATCACCTCCTGATCATCTGTCATCATCTGCACCTGGGTCACTTAATTTAGATTCATGTTTTTTTTTTTACTTACAGGCTGGGCCATTTCTATAGATACACCTTAATAAAACGGAAATGGTTGGTGATATTAACGTCCTGTTTGTGGCACATTAGTATATGTGAGGGGGCAAACTTTTCAAGATGGGCGGTGACCATGGTGGCCATTTGGAAGTCGGCCATCTTGGATCCAACTTTTGTTTTTTCAATAGGAAGAGGGTCATGTGACACATCAAACCTATTGGGAATTTCACAAGAAAAAACAATGGTGTGCTTGGTTTTAACGTAACTTTATTCTTTCATGAGTTATTTACAAGTTTCTGACCACTTATAAAATGTGTTCAATGTGCTGCCCATTGTGATGGATGGTCAATGCAACCCTCTTCTCCCACTCTTCACACACTGATAGCAACACCGCAGGAGAAATGCCAGCACAGGCTTCCAGTATCCGTAGTTTCAGGTGCTGCACATCTCGTATCTTCACACCATAGACAATTGCCTTCAGATGACCCCAAAGATAAAAGTCTAAGGGGGTCAGATTGGGAGACAAAACCACCGCTATTGGTCTGACACTAACCCACATTGGATAGATCCCTCCAAGACTGTTGGAAGAAAAGAAGTGATGGTATGGTGTGGTATATGGGGTACAAAGATAGTGGGGCCATTCTTCATCAATGGAAACCTCAAGGCCACTGGATATTGGAAAGTGCTACATGATGATGTGTTTCCCTCTTTATGCACTGAAGCTGGCACGTTCCCTGAGTTTTTCCAGCAAGACGGTGCACCACCACATTATGGGTGTCAGGTCCGAGCATTCCTAGATGAACAGTTTCCTGAAAAGTGGATTGGTCGTCGTGGGCCAGTTGAATGGCGCCCAAGGTCTCCCGATCTGACCCCCTTAGACTTTTATCTTTGGGGTCATCTGAAGGCAATTGTCTATGGTGTGAAGATACGAGATGTGCAGCACCTGAAACTACGGATACTGGAAGCCTGTGCTGGCATTTCTCCTGCGGTGTTGCTATCAGTGTGTGAAGAGTGGGAGAAGAGGGTTGCATTGACAATCCATCACAATGGGCAGCACATTGAACACATTTTATAAGTGGTCAGAAACTTGTAAATAACTCATGAAAGAATAAAGTTACATTAAAACCAAGCACACCATTGTTTTTCTTGCGAAATTCCCAATAAGTTTGATGTGTCACATGACCCTCTTCCTATTGAAAAAACAAAAGTTGGATCCAAGATGGCCGACTTCCAAATGGCCACCATGGTCACCACCCATCTTGAAAAGTTTGCCCCCTCACATATACTAATGTGCCACAAACAGGACGTTAACATCACCAACCGTTCCCATTTTATTAAGGTGGATCCATAGAAATGGCCCACCCTGTAGTTTTTTTTATGCTCAAATAGTTCGTAGGTCACTGTGTTGCTTAACAAACAAAAATGACTCCTCTGAAAAAATCAAAACTGGAAACCTGCTTAAACAAAAAGCTGAAAAAGTTCCTTCCTAAAGACTACGTTAAAATACAAGAAAGTCTCGCTCTTGTCACTTGTAGCAAAATGTGAATTAATGAGGGTGTGTAAATTTTTGTATACACAGTACTGTAAATAAAAAAATGTAATACAATTATATCAAAAAGTAAAATGAACAAGCGAATATAATGGATTAAAATACTTTTTTTTTAAATTTTTTTACTTATATTCAATCGTGGAGCAATTATCAAATCTGTTTACAAATAGTTTTCATTATTTAAATAAATAAATAAATAAATAAATAAATCCCAGTGTCATGTTGATTTGCATCCTTCGGCGGTAATGAAAATATAAAAAAATATATTAATTCTGGTTAATTTTCAGTGTAACATTCTGTCGTGTTTCGCCATTGAACATCACAGATGTTAAGATGATAATGTGATTAAAATGAGCAAAAGGAAAAAGAAAAAAAAAAAAAAAAACAGATTTGCACAGTTCATTTCAGAAACGAGGATCACTTACACGTACCGGTACATGGGATAAATAAACACTGGTGCAAACTGGGAGGCGGAGTTTTACATCTGTCAGTCAAAAGCAGGTCGCACCTGAACTCCAGCTCCTGCTCGGGAGCGATTAATTAGGCAGAATCAAGAGCGGGCGCTGAGCCTTGGCACGAGGAACGTCTTTACACCATCGGCAGCAGCCGAGCATCGGAAGCACGGCAGGAAGAAGTGAAGGAACAAGCTGTCTTCCCTTCTTCCTCCGCAATCGCTTTTTTCGCACTCGGCGAAGGCGGCTCGGCCCGTTAATCTGTTTGCACGTTTGCGGTGCTAACAATGTGTTGACAACACGCTGACATCACACAGATGTCAGACACATCTGCCTTCTCCGCCTGATGAATATTAATCAGACTTTCAGACACACACACACACACACACACACACACACACACTCTCTCTCTTCACACTCGCACCAGGCCTCGCACTCTTTGCTTCTGTCTCCACTACTCATTTCATTCCTCTCTCTCTCTCTCTCTCTCTTTGTCTCTGTCTCTTCCTGTCTCTCTGCACCGCCTCCTCCTTGTCCTCAGGCCTAGATCATAAATTTACAGATTCTTCTGGACCTCAGTGGACCGAACCACTTCCTCTCCGTCCCACCCGTGAAGACCTCTCACTCCGACTGCCAACGGGAAATCCTTACACGCTTGTCGAAATCGGGAAATTTCCCTGCAAATATACGGTCGCGTATTTGCGGTCTGTAAGTTCGTTCCTGCGAAACCAACCGCTCCGTTCTCCCAGAAGATCTTCCAGGATGAAGGAGACGCCATGAGTTATAGTCAGAGTGCTTCCATATAATCATAATTTACTGATAAATGCTGCTCGCAACGCGGCGCTGACAAATCCTCAATTCTGATTGGGCAGATAACAAACGTTAGATAAAAATGACAAAATTTACGTAATGCCCCATTTCCTTGGACATTCAGTCCATTTTTACAAATTAAAACTGTTAACGTAAATGGAACATTTAACAGATTAAAGTACTTTTTTTTATTTTAATTAATATAAAAAATTTAATCCTTTGCTAAATGCTCTGCAATAGATGAATAAAATAAATAATGGGAAAAAATAAGATCAAATTAAATAAAAAGAATAAAAAGTAAATAAAAATAAACTACATAAAAATAATAACAAAGAAACTATTTAAAAATAAACAGCAAATAAACCCGAAAGCAATATGAAGCAATTTTAAGATATTATAAATATATAATTTTATTCTCATTTGGTCTCATTTGCTTCTCAAATTCATTTCCATTTAAATTATTTAACTAATTAGCTTTTTTTTTCTGTTGTATGTACTGGATTTCTTGGTGTTTTTGGTGACTCACTATTTAGGAAAAATGGAGAAGTAAACAAAAAAAGAATGTTAGAAAATTTTAGAAATGAAATAAATTTAGAATTTAGTTGATTAATTAGTACTATTTAGACAGGAAAAATAGGCAATATAAAAGACTAAGCATTTAACATGCAGCATTATTATTATTATTATTATTATTATTATTATTATTATTATAAAACCCAACTTCACACACCAAATACCTCTTGATTGATCGATTACATTTTCGGGGAAATGAAAAACGTCTATGAATTTCCTCTGGCTTCAATCCTGACCTTCTGTTTTGTTACTTTATAGACTTTATATAGAAGCCACCTTGTCATAAATCACAGCCTCTCTTTCAGTCTGGCGAATGTTTCAGATTAAAACGAATGTGCTCTGATTCTGTTGTGCTGTAGTTTTTTTTTTTTTTTTTTTTTAATGCTGTATTTACTGTACAGTTCCAACAATATGAGACTACCGGTTTAGAATGTTTTATGCCTTCACAAAGAAAAACAGATGTGTTTCCTGTCTGGGCGAAGTGTGTGTATATGAGTGGGCGTTCTGTATGTTTTTCATAGTGGTTGTGAGAACTTTACAGTAGGATACTGAGGCTATTCGATCGTTCAATCAGGCAATCTGTTCACGTAACACGTAACATCATTATGCAGTTCAAGAGCTTTGGGTAATGTTCGGAAATAATAATGCAGTGAACTCGGTCACCTTATTTGCAAGTTTGAGTATTTAGGACACTGGTGATTGCCAGAGGTTACTACACAGAGTGGGTTCTGTTCGGGGAGAATGGCCAGGCTGGCTTCAATCGTACAGTACTGCAAATGATCACTCTTTGAAAGCTTGGCGCGTAGAAAGGCATGACTGAACACAAAAACATATAAGGGTCTTATAATAATAATAATAATAATAATAATAATAATAATAATAATAATAATAATGCATGTTAACTATACTGGTAAATAAGGAAGAAAATGCTTAGTCTTTTATATTGTCTATTTTTTCTGTCTAAATAGTCCTAATTAATCAACTGAATTCCTACCAGCCAGGATCACTCTTACACTACTGCATGTAAGCCTCCGCACCAATTTTAAGTTTTATACGCAGAGGTGGGAGATCCACATAAGCACACATGTCACGTACTTGTACTTTAAGTTATTTTTATTAGAGAATCATTTTTACTTTTACTCCGCTACAAACAGCAAATATCTGTACTTCTACTTGACCGAATGGCATTGCGCTACATAACCATATAACTATGTCAAGTTTGAACTGGAAATTTGAAGCGTAATTGCATAACGTGCCTTGCCTTCGAGACACGCCTAATGACGCAAGAGGTGTTTGAAATCAGAAGCAGGACCGGTTGCAGACTTCGATGAAAACAGCATTTGGGAAGCAGGGAGAGAAAGCGCGAGAAAGAGAAAGAGAAATACTATGAAAATGGCTACCGTGAGCTGTACAAGCCATGTACTTTTACTCAAGTACGCATACAAAAGGACGTCTTCAACTTTTACTTGAGTAATGTTTGCCCAGGGGAATCTCAACTTTTTGTGCTTTGTCCACAACGGTTTACACGGCAGTGTAAGTAAATAACTAGCTAATGGATAAAAACATATGGTTTGCGTTATAGTTAGACGTGACCTAACTGACCGATCAGAACTGAGAATTGTGGTATAACAAGTGATGGAAGTCACTCTTTCCATTATGCAGGCTGTCATTTTGGACCAACTGGATTGTTGACCATACGTTTGTTGCCTTAACAATACACCATTCATGATACACACTGATGCGCCACTATGCCGCCCTGGACATTGTTTCAGCTTCGAGGTCAACTTGGCTTCGCAGTGAAGTCGGCGCCAGAAAGCACTGTCGTGTTTTGACAGGATTGTGAATTGAATTTGACTATGAAAACGTCGTCTGATGGTCAAACAGATTTACGCTACTATGCTGTCAGCCACGGCGTATCGTATAACACACTCCCAGTCTACTGTAAAAAAAAAAAAAAAGAAAAGAAAAAGAAAGAAAGTAAAAAAAAATTGGATTGGCTGCCAAGCAGCATGTTCAGCGATGTGAATCTGTCAGGTGTTGGACTTTCACATAAAGTTCATGGAAGCTTCTAGAACGTGAGTGCGACTATAAACATCCCATCTAACGGTCGTTTCCTGAAGCGCGTCAGGCTCCAGACGGAGGCAAGTCACGGCTCGAGTGCACTTTTTAGGGATTAGGCGTAAAGTCAAGGAGCTAATTGCCCTAATCGAGAGAGGTTAATTAGGGCGTCAGTGTGTGCAAAGCGCGCAAGGGTGCTATCAAAGCAGCGCCGCTGGTGTGGTGGGGTGACACAGGCTTCACCTCTTTTGCAATTAGGGGCGCCACTTGCCGAGGCGATAACACGGGGGTTAAATATGTGCCGCGAGTGCGAGCAGGTCGGGGCTGGGGGAGGGGCCCGAGTCGTAGTCGAACATTGGGAGCGCGAATGCTGAAAATAGTGGTGACTCAGGGGGCGGAATGTGGGACTGTGGACAAGGCAACAAGAAAAGTTCAGGAATTGAAATCGTTTGAGCGTCTTCATGGTCTTCAATCGTCTAGAATATTAGTTCAGGTAATCGTATGGAAATTTTCTGGAAGATCTCCAATGGTTCGTTTCAGCCAATCAGTCAGTCAGTCTGCTGGCATGTCTTTAGCCGTGAATAGAAAGGTTTGCCATGAAGGGGCGCTGATAGCAGTCTGGCATTAAAGAGCGCTTTTATATTAAGAGATCAAACAAATTCTAACAGCACGCTAATTAACAATCATTTTCACAGTCGCACATCAGACATACTGTACATTCGATACTTTTTCATGTTCCTCAGTGAGCTTTGACGTTACTTATACGACGTTACGATACATTTTATTTTTTTTCACCTGTTATATTCATACTGTATGTAACAACACGCGCGATTGCTAACTCCAAACACTATAACATGCAATATTTGAGATATATTGTGCGGTACGTGTTAATAATGTGTTAATTAATTCATTGCTGTATTTTTTTTTACATTCTTCTTATGTTCGCTTCAATCAAGAACAATAGCTAGAAGTAGCTTTGATGAGGTGGTTCCCCGCCCCAAACATAAAGTAACTTTTTTTTTTTTTTTTTTTTTTTACCAAATCGTAACAGTCTTTACCAGATTTAAAGATTTACCAGCCTGAGACCACACACGCAGATTTATGTGATTTTGTTTGCAGGAAAGTAAAGACTGTAGGAAACACAGGGAACTTGTTCTGTTTTGAGATAGCTAGCGCTTGTACCTATACGAAACTTCAGGCAAAGACCTTGCACAGAGAAAAAAATTCTAGATTATTGATTTGCTTAAACATTTGTAAGATTTGAATCAACTTAGCTAGTAGATTAGGATGAGAGGTTTGGCTAGTTCGTGAGGGGTGGAGCTACTGTAGCAGGTGTAGTTTTCGTTACCGTTTTAAATAATTGTAAACGAGGCGACAACATTTACTTAGGAAATTAACCAAATCAAAAAAAATTTTTTGAAGATTTGTAAAAAAATAAATAAATAGATTTTTTAAAGGGGGGGGGGGGGGGGGGGGGGGGGGGCGACCTCAGGGGTGGAGCTAGCAGTCACAGTCACAGGTATCAAATCCAATGTTATGGATATAACCCTCTCCACCACCTTACCCCCCGCCCCTTTTACAAGTTATGACATTTTATTTACTTATAAATATAATGTAAGCATCATGTTAATGTGTAAGGATGCATTTTAACTTTAAGGGCGGGGCTAAAGCTGGTAGCTTTTGTTACAGCCTTATTAGCATGAAAAATTTCTTTCTTTTTGGAACGAATCTGAATTTCGCCTCACATCAGGTTGCTTCGACATGCCTGGAGGCCATCAGCCCCTCTCCAAATGGCAAACGCTCCCAATTAACAACATGAGACAGATGCGTGTCGATAAACACGTCTCGGCATCCCCTCCCCCACCACACACACACACACACACACACACACACACACACACACACACACACACACTTGTTTTTCCCTTCCAGTACTTTATCTCTGTCTGAAAGAGGTGTGTGAGATGTGAGAGAGGCGAGAGGTGTGGACAGAGTGAGCGTGACGTTGAGGGATCCGTGAAATTTGTGAAAGAGGTTTCGTGACTTCCCGCCCCGCGGCCCCCGTGTGGAGGCAGGGAGCCATTACAAACGATCACTCGGGAAACGGCTCTTGGGGAATTTGCGCCCTCATGCTCGGCCGTGATTCATCGCTAATCTTAAAAAAGATCGCCGCGGCCGCTTTCCGATAACTATGTTCTGAGCAGAATGATAGTCTTTTTTTTTTTTTTTTTATAATCTCTTTTATAATCATAATCCTGACATTCTTATTCAAAAGATTATCTGTTCGGTAAAAAGTCTGTTTGGCCCAGAATCATTTAATTTAAGTGTAACTACGTTTTTTTAGTTGTTCAGTCAGTGTTAAACAATGTATCGCTGTCGTCCACAGTTTTCTATCCAGAATAAACATTATTTAAAAAGTTATGTAACAATAAAACACATTTATATCAGTTTGTCATCATACCAAGTAACCATACAGCGCTGACACTGGCGACTCCTTCCATAACCGTGAAATTGAAGTATTTTAAGCTATGTTCAAACTGATGAGAGATATTAATTGCACATAAAAGACATATTATTTCCTAAAAAAAAATGTAATTCTAGTAACTTTTGCAAGTTGATGGTAATATATATATTATATTATATTATATTATATTATATGACTCTCTTTGCATTTTTCACTAATAATATCCAATAGAGAAAATGGTGGAAAAAATTGATTCAGTGATGTGTCATGATTCTTTTGTGTGGCAATTCATCAATCACCACACTGAGTCCAAAATTGATTTTTTTTTCAAGTTTTCAGTGTTTCATTTTTTTTTACGTATGCATTTATTGTAGTTCCTTTATGATCCTACAGGTGGCACACTGCAAAGCTTATTGTGGTGGCAGGCAGCACAGTGTATTACTGTATGTGTTATGAGCAAATTTTTAATAATCATAATGAAGTCAAAAAAAATGTAAATTAATATTGAATCAGGATTTTTTTTTTTATAAAATTGTGATACGTAGAATCGCAATACAAATTGAATTGGCCCTGAGGTATTGTGATATTATTGTATCGTGGGGACCCTGGGTGATTCCCGTCCCTAGCAGATAATGTGAGAAACTGATAACCTTTACTTATAACTCTGCATACGGAAGAATTGGTCTTTTATTGTCTGGTGTCACGCTTGTGGCCAGTTGGTAAATCACGCAGGAGCTCAAAGTCAAACTAGCACACGATGTCTACATGCATGACGGATGAATTATGCAGATGCTGTTTTGTCTCAACTTCCCTTTTCTTTTTTTCTATTCCTTCCTTAAACATCCCTGCGCCGCTGAGCCCGCGAGGCGTTTCAAATGAAACAACATGTTTTTCGGATCATCTCTGTACTCGGTTATTAACGTGAAACGATCGGCTCCGTGTCTCTCCGTGTCCTCGAGGGGACGCTGAACAGATTCGATGGGAAAAAAAAAAAAAGGGAGGAAAAAGTGCTCTGGGTGATTTGATGTCCCTCAGGATGAAGACAAGAGGGGAAATAATAAAAAATATTTTAAAAAATAACAAAACCGACAAAAAACAACGCCGTCGCCAATCTGACCGCGAGCAAAACTGAGACGCACACCGTGCTCCGTCCGCTCTCTCCTCTGAATTCAAACAAAGATTTTTAATAAGATGCTCCGCTTAGCCTGAATCACTAAACTTTTTTTTTTTCCTTTTAATTTAACTGAAGGCAAAATTAAATAATAACAATTTTAGATACTTTCTGTGTGTGTGTGTGTGTGTGTGTGTGTGTGTGTGTGTGTGTGTGTGTGTATATATATATATATATATATATATATTAGATTAGGTAACTCTTTACATTAAAGTTTACTTAACAAATGCATTTAACAAAATGTATTTTTTATTAGACAGTAGACTTTAGTCTTTAATAACTTATCACTAATGGTAACAAATGGAAAATTAAAAAAAGTTTCCGCATTGTCATATCAATTAACGTTTATTGAAATATTAATAATATTAAAAATATTTTCACCAACATTGATCCAATCCACAATTTAATCACTTGTTGTTGCGCTTTCATAGGAAAATAATCAACACCAGGATGATTGTGTGATGAAGAGGAACGTCCTGTTACGACACCCGGAGTGGATTATTTTCCAATAATAGCATGCCTGAAGGGGTTTTATTCCTCTGACATTTTTTTATTTATTCTGGCAAATTATTATTTAGTTACTTGTTATTAAAAACAGAACAGAGTGTCATCCATGTTATCTGTTCATAGCTTTAACATTTTAATCACATCCTGTTTTGATTTACAGAACCATCTGTCCTTTGACCAGCTTGTCTTTTTTCATTTTTTATGAAGTTAATAAGAAAGAAAGATTTAATTTAGAAACTAAAGGAAATTTTGATTCATCAGATTATTCCTGGAATCATTCCACATCATTTTGTTCATTTAGAACTCCAGGGTGCAAAAACTTTTAAGCATATTTTGGATCGTATAGGTGGAAATTAAATGATATCTCTGTGGCTGACGTGTATCATACAACGACATTAAAACACTGACATACAGGAGATGGACATTCTCTCTCTCTCTCTCTCTCTCTCTCTCTCTCTCTCTGTCTGCGTTTCTCATTCTCATTCTCTCACTCACACACACAAATACGCTGAGTGCTTTTGTAATGACTAGCACCATCAGACGCTCCCTCCAGCCCTGTTCCGAGAGTGTGTTCACGCGCCGTCCCTCGCTTCGCCGAAACGCATGTGAACGTAGTCCACTGATATACCGTATCCCGATTCATGTCAACGCTCTTGTTCTTATCATTTATATAGTAACAGCGGTTTTTTTTTTTTTTTTTTTTTTTTTTTGTAGGAAGAAATTTAATTAATCAGTTACATAAGGAGTCTCCAGTGTCAGAGTTATTACTGGATGTATTACATCTTAATGCCTCAGTGCAGCAGAGAAACAATTCTGAACTTTGTCATGAGGCTAATACTGTATGTGTTTAATACGCACATTGATTGTATATAGTAGCTTAGGTGAGTGTGTTAGCCTGGTTTAAGCACCTCTTTTGTCACTTAAGATCAATTTCGTAATTAGCGCTGACAATTGACTAAATTCTCTGAAAGAAGATTTAGAAGATTCATTTGTATCTCCTTCAGATATTTCGTAGAGGATGTACGTGTCAAGCACATAGTCCAGCGATAATAATGCTAACAAGGCTACCATGGTGTCATAACTTATCACAGAACTGGTGTACAATGAATGAAACTAAGATACAAATGCTAGCTCCTTATTTGATGCTAATACCCCTATCTCACCTACACGGTTTCGCGCGGTGGCCGTAAGTACGGATCATCATGATTCCCCGCAAGTTTTGGCGCTGAGATTACGTTTCCATCTTTTGCGCGCGAAAAATTAAACCTGTTTAATTTTTTGGCCGGTCCTCGCGAACGCTTGCGAACCTTGCAGAAGTTCGTGGAACATCGGTGGCCAATCGCGGCAGCTCGCGGTGCCAATTGCTGCATCTCACCGCGAGTCAAACCGCATAGGTGAGATAGGGGTATACGCCTAAACCTCTTGCTAGCACTACCTGTGGATTGTGCTTACAGTAGCATATTCAAGTCCACTTAATACTCAATCTACCTCGCTATTAATAAGATGGCATATCAGGTAGATAGCTAACCCGCTAAGACCAAAATTGAAAATGAAAATGAAAAAAGCTTTCATTTAGATATCTTTTTTCTTTCATGTGTGTGCTAGTGTTTCGTTTTCTGTGATTCAGCACCTAGCGTAGCTAAGCAGCACTAGCTGATCCCGTTCACTACATTCAACACCAAGTTAGAGTCTAAATCTGATCTGTTTTTGGATAACGCCAGTGTTTCCCGGACTCATGAAAATGACAAAAACATGTTCTACGCTCACCCCTCCATCGCGATCTGACCCCGTCACCCCCTCATCGCTCCAGGCTTTAGGGATTGCGATGAGTTGAATATGATTTTTGGCAGGAGCTCGTGGAAAAATGTCAGATGGCAGAAAAGGAAAAAAAAAAAAAAAGAGCCTGCGCTCAGGAAGTTCATCATGTTTAATGACAGACTGAGAATGAGCAGTTTGAGGATGTCACATAAGGTTACCCCAAACACACTCATACTCTCTCTCTCTCACACACACACACACACACACACACACAGAGACACACAAGCACTGCCAAAAATCCTGAAAAATCAGGTTTGACTAGTACATTGTTTCCTGTCCACGCTAACAGCTAAAACAACATGAAGAGGAAAAATGGTCAATTGTATGGCGTTTATAATACACTCGAGGAATCCTGTTTGACCTATACAAAGATACTGGAAGGAAAACTACAAATTATCTAGTCAGTGATTTAGCGATTTGGTTGCTAGCTCCTAATCCCTAACTTTAAACCCTAATTTTATAGCTTCGGTCAGGCCAAAAAGGAAATGGACGTTATGTTACATTGCTCTCAGTGAGGCAAGGCTTGTCTGCTGTCTATGTTTGATTCTTCATGTTTAGCCTTAAAGACGCGACGCTAACTTATATAACAAGTAAAGGAAGATTATAGCTAGTTATTTTAGTATTAGTTGAACTATAAAAAAAAAAAAATTGACAAAAAGACATCAAAGAACTATAAAAACAAATGTTGGAAAATAATCTAAAGTGTGGGCGCATTAGCTTGTCATTTCGCTTGTCGCTTGTTTTTAGTGGGCGTGTCCTGTCTGCTACACTGGGAACTGATCACAGGCTGTGAGTTGAGAAATGAGATGCGACTAAAAACTGTTCCATCTCATACACTGAAGGCAAGGGAGGGGTCCACCAGATGCCCGCGCAACCCATTGGACCCCATGATGACCTCCTTACCATCATCAAAACAAGATGAGGCTTATACGGACATGTCCACTTAAGATCCGATGGGCTTGCGAAGACCATCCTGCAGTTCACTGTACCAGGGCGCAGAGGAAAAGGTGGGAAGACAATATCAGAGAATGGATCGGTCCAAGCATCAATGTCTCCCAGATAGCTGTGAAGCACAGGGAAGGATGGAGAGAGCAGGGGTGGTTTGTTGTTGTTTGTTTCAGGTGCTCGAATTAAAGGGTCACTACAGTGGACCATCCCATCCAGGTTTAATGCAAACCTGTTTCTATCAAGGCTTGGGCGCGGCACTCAGGATGCCCGGGTTCTAGTGGCTGGATTTGGGTCACTGTCTTGGAATCAAACCTGGGCCTTAACACGAAGGAACGAAAAACACTTCAGGCCTTGGGTACCGTTGGACTGCTCCTAGCAACTGTTCACACCAATCTTTTGGATTTGCACTGAAAGACTTCAATGTTAGTTGCACAGTCATTTTGTCAGTCGGCGATTTTGTAAACTCCGCCATGTGCACATACCGAACCAAGCATGGGGAGAAAGTGCAAATTCCAGAATCGAACCCCCAATCCATTAAGCAACCACGCACCAATTAATTTTTAATAAGTGCTTTGTCTTGGTCGGCATGGCAGCAAGTGATGAACACATGGTGTTGGGTGGAAATACAAACTGGGTGGACACCAGTCTATCTCAGAAAAAAAAAAAAAAAAACAGTAAGTCATTTGGTTTGTGACTTTTTCACAGTGGTGGTGTGGCGGAACAGCAGGTAGAGTTGCCACCTCACAGCACCAGCAATCTTTTGTTCAACCCTGGGTGAAGTTCACATGTTCTCCGTATTGTCTGTGTGCGATTCCTCTGGGTTCTCCAGTTTTATTCCACCTCACCAGGTGGCAGTCTGGCAAGGTCAGGTTGGTTGTAGGTGTGAACAATTGTCTGGGTATGTGAGCGCATGGCGCTGGGATTGTCGTCCCGTCCAGAACACCCAGTGAACGCAGCTGGAAATGATGGAATTAGTCCAGGTGATCTTGGAAACTGTATCAACAGAAGCAGGGTTATGATTTGGACATGAAAAGGACACTGGTGCGAATCTGATGAAACTTGCTGGTGTCATAACAAATGGCTTGAAGATTGATCACAAAGTATGAATTGAGCACGTTTGAGCGGCAAGACAATGTCATAACTACAACTCAGATTTTTTCTCCGAGCCCACATGGTAAGTTAGGTAAGCTAGCATTAAAATACTTACATATGTACTTATATACTGCATAACAGTGCATGCTATTGGTATAATGTCATTGCATTGTGCAACCCTATTACTGTAATACCAGGAAAGATCTCAATTTGTCGCAGGTCATACAACAAAACAAGCAAACAAAAGCTGGCTGTCTAACTGCATTACTGTGATTGCTAATACAGTGTTTTGCGCTATCAAAAGTTCATCTGATTCCCATCCATGAAGCAATTACTGTATGATCTAAATCGGGCTGCATCAGGGAACAGCCGCGATTCCACCATTTCCACTTCAGCGAGGTCACACTCGTCATTGTTTCTTTTTTTTTCGTTCTTTTTTCCTAACATTCAGCCATTGTGAGAAAAGCGTTCGAGACAAGCATGCATCTTTTTATCCCTTAAATAGCCGCGTGCATCTCTAGCTCATCTGCTAACATGTGGAAATGATTTTATCTGCTTGTAATCCATCTCGGCGTTCGAGCGGGAAACGGATCTGGCGTCGAAAATATAATGCGTTTGTGATGAGAGCTGTGTGTATTCGAGATGAAGAGTTGTGCTTTTCGTTATAAATCAAACTATTATTCATATGCTTTCCTTCTCTCTCTCTCTCTCTCACACACACACAAACACACACACATACACACACGCACCATAGAGACACAATTCAGTTTTAGTACTTAGCCAGCAGAGGTTGCTGTATTTCATTTGTGTATACAATGGGCTCCATTTATCAAGCTTGATATTTTACACTGTTCACCTCCAACATGTACAAGAGGCGTTCAAGTCAAACAGGGACTTTTGATTGTGGAGAATAACAGAACACAGTTTTTACTGAGAGTAAAAACTACATTTATTTCCCTGCTAAACTATTGCACTTATCCCAGCGTTTCACTAATGCTTGGATACCATCATGGTAGTAACTCAAAGTAGTTTTTTTTCACAGCCTCCCAGGAACCCCTTCAATGGCACGAACATGTTGAAATGTCCAGGGGATGTAACAATAGCTCCCAGTCGGATTCCTTTACTGTGCAAGTGGTGATCGATTGTTCACCACACAGGCAGATTGTTCCCCTACACAAGTTGGTGTTTCACTTGCTGAATGTTCACAGGGACAGTTTTCGTGGGCTCAAAGCCATCTTGGCCGTCATCATTATTCATGGTCATACGGCCTTATTTAAAATGCTTATTTAAAAAGAGTCTCAAGTCCCAGTTTGACTTCTTGAACCACAAAAGCATATTGTAATTCTTCATTTGTAATGTTTTTGTATACAAGGGTACTTCTTTTGCATTAAATTTATTTAAAATATTTCACTTCCTAGTTTCTTTTTTGTGCTAAACATATCTGCTACTTAGCTAACCTGGCTAATAATGTTAACCCTAAAACAAGACTGTTATTAAATACACAAATAAAGTTGCTGAGGATTGTCCTTAAAAAAATTTTTTTTTTGAAAAACTGGAAAGAATTAAAGAAAAAGCATGATAGTTGACGAGAGCTAAATTAGTTAATGTTAACAATTAACATGAAAAATATTTTGTGTAATGTTGAATAAATGAATAAAGAAATCATGGGAAATTTCATGATGCAATTCAGGACTCAGAAATGTTGAAAGAAATGTTGTAGATTTACAGAAAAGCACGCTTATGTTCAGTTGTATGCACGGCTATTTAGTACCTAGCTAACTTAACTAACATTTGTGACAAGTAAAATATTTACATGAGAACTGGACTTTAGCTAGCGAAGTTTGCTTCTGTGAGGTAATAACCTAAAAAGTCACTAATTTCCTGATAAATCAAGACAAAAATGCAACAAACGTGGCAGATTAAAACTTGAGTTAATTTAATCAGCATTAGCAAGCCAGGTTTCTAGCTAGGTAGTTAGCTTAGTTAAGATAGTTTCGATTTGTTTTGCTATGTTTAATGAGATTTAGAAACGACTCAGATACTGAAATCCCACTTCTGTTAAGCAGCTAGATAAGTTAGCTAATCATCAAATGTAAATAATAAAAAAAAAAGTTTGTGGTTTTTTAACAAACAAATTTTTTAAAAGTTGTTTTTTTCCGTTAAGGCTGGTGTATACGTAGCTAGCCCTTCAGCAAGTAAACACACACGCAGGTCTGCATTCAAATATATATTCAGAAATTCAGATTTTCAGACATGTTGGTTTTTGAGATAATCACCATAGCCAGCATGCTAATCTTTGTGCAAGAATGATGAAATAGCCGCAGTTCCTCGAGCCGTTCGTGTCCAGTCCCGTCCGTGCTAATGAAACGTCATTAACTAGCGCTAGGCTGCTTTCTCTGGGTTTTTGGGAGGCTGGCACTCAGAACCGGCCAGGTGGCAGCTGGGTCTTCACGGGTGCTGTTAGTGTAGCATAAAAAAAAGGTAGAGGAGGAAAAAAGAGAAAAAGCTTGGCTGAAGCACCTTGATCTGAGAGATGTTCTTGGGGATAACAGCAGCCAGGAGACACAGAGCGTTGGCAGCGACGTTCTCACAGCTCGGCACTTTGGGAAGTTTTTTATCACTCCACAACTAAGAGATAAACTCTTATAAATAACCGTTTATTCGTTTACTTTCTTCATTTACTGCTTTTTATCTCCTATTTTTGTCCTTTTTTTTTTCCTGGTTAGATGCTTCTGAAACATGAAGCTAATGCTAAGTGATGTACTGTAGCACTCTGTTAGCATTTAGCACACAGAGGGTTAACACGAGCAGGATTTTAGCATCAAAGTGTAAATGATCATTCTCATCTTCTCAGAGATTTATTTGAAAGTAGTCTCTCTCTCTCTCTCTCTATCTGTCTGTCTCTCAATTTTGTCTCCTTTGCTTCTCTGTTAATCTTTACTGTCTCTCTCTCTCTCTACACGGTCATTGTCTTTTTGGTCTCTCCATCATGTCTTCTCTTTTCTACTCTCCTTTCTCTTGCTTTTGTCGGTACCTTTTCCATGTTTCATAATACCAATTCTTTTGTTCCTTAACTTTTGTTTTTATGTCCCCTTTTTCCTTTTGTGATGTCCACTGATATTACTTTTGTCTTTAATTTCTCTCTCTCTCTCTCTCTGCCTTTCATCCACGTTTCTTTCTTTCTTTTTTATTTTTATTCCATTCCTTGTTCCTGTCTCTTTCTTATTATCTATTTTTTCTATCACGTTTCTCTGCTTCCCTTTCTCCGTGTCTCATTTATCTTTCTCTTTTTTTCTTTCTCTCCCTTACTCTTTCTTCTTCTATTCATCAATCTTTTTTCCCTTATTTTACTCATAATCTCTCTCTCTATTTCTTGCTCCATGATGTCTAAATTTTTCCCACTATTTCTCCTTTATGTGTCACCCTTTTTTTTCGTAGGGTCTCTGTGTGTCTCTCTCTTTCTCTACCTCTAGCTCTCATGATTTTGCTTTGTTTTCCTATTTTAGTTTCGTTTGCTTCTTTTCCTTTGTCATTTTCTCTCCCTCTATTTCTCATCTCTCTCTATCTATCTAATGTCCTACATATTATCTATTACTATATTATCCCCTGTCCTGTCTTTCTCTCTCCATTCCTCTCTTCCCTCTCTTCTTCCTAGCTGCTGATACAGAAGAGGACATCACTTGTTGCTTTGTGAGTTTATAGCCAGAGGTATAAACAAACTGGTAGCTTTGTACTTCCATTTCTTTAATAACATTAGCATTGGAGCGAACAAATAACTTGTTTTGTTTTGTTTTTTCGTTTTTTTACTGAAGTCTTATATACAGTATATATAATACAGTACCTGCTTTAAAATTCCTGGATATTTTGTTGGAAGCAGATAAACACCTGGAATAATGTGTTGGACAGCATGGATTTATCACGCTGTAAATATCCTATAAATGTATAAAATTAAAAAATAACAACTAAAAGTACAGACGTAGGATGGAGGACGGGAAGGCGCCCGGGGGCCGGACACGAGACGTGAGTAAAAGAAGCGCTGATGGTATCAATTAATACCAATAAAGACCTTAAGTGACAACACGGAGAGGCATTAGGGCCGACAAAGCGGCGCTGCTTTGTTCCAGCGAGGCGCCAGCTGCCGAGTAGCGGGCACCGAGGACGGCGTTTCCGTGCCAACGGGCTGTGGATGGCGCGAGGCGACGGGCGCGGGACGGCGCCTGGGCTCCCTGCGCGAGTTCAGTATTAATGAGGCGACAGCTCGGCCCTGCTTCCGTATTCATTAGGCATCTGGGCCAGCAGATGTGAAGTGCCGCCTCAAGACGAATAAAAAATGACTCCCCATCTGGAGTCCCTAAACTGGAAAAGACGAGTGCGAGCGAGCGCTTCTTTTTCACACCCACTCACACACTCTTCCCTTTCCCTCTTGTCTCCCGTGTTTGTGTCTTTTTGACTGTCAAAGACGTGGCTTTTGATTGAATGTGAAACGTGCAGACGCCTGATCCGGTAGTAACGCCGTGGTACCGATGTGTTACGATGGGACGCAAGAGGAAATTATTGTCAGATGAAATGAGTTGCATGCAAGAGCAGGAAAATCTGAAAAATGTAAAATGTTGCGTTTAGAAACAAACAAACAAAAAGAATTCCACAAAAAGCAATTTCCTAATGATATATGTAATATTCCAGCACCTTACACGTCATCAAGTTATGGAGTATATGTCTGATTACAGACAGACAGAGATTTATATTTTTATAAGAAAAGATCTGTTTAATGATATCTAAGGGTAGTTGTAAATAAATAAATAAATATGTACATTACGAAACATTCTTAGCTAATATTCATATACCAAGGGCGTTTAAGTCAAACCAGGATTCGAATGACCGCATGAATGGAGGCGTGAACCTGAACGAAAAGGGCGTGAATGAAGGCGTAAAAGCAGTTGACATCTACAGAAGACTCCAAGCACAGTGCAGTGATGAGACAATTAGCCGCGGTAAAACATTTGAGCGGCGCACATGTTTTAAAGCCGGTTGTACGTTCGTGAATGACGATCCTGGGTCAGGTGGCTCGGACCCCGCTGCTGTCTGCGGTCAGGAGAGGGCATTGAACCTCGGTTCAGAAGGTCCCAGGTTTAAACCCTACGACCACCAAGTCACCCCTGTTGGTGCCTTAAGCAAGGCCCCGACCTGCCGAGGTGTATGATGAGATAAAACTCTAAGTTGTTCTGGATAAAGCCGTCTGCCTAATGCCATAAATGTATGAAAAAATTTTAATCGAAGGAACGAACTGCACACACAGTCAGTCACCAACTTGCACGTTACAGGATTTCGGCTGGGAGTTATTGCCCCGATACAGTCTTGACCTCGCTGTAAACCATTAACAAAGTTCCTCGGAGGCCAGCGTTCAGACGTGTGAAGCAGGTGGTACGATACTGAAAAAACTACCTGCCTTGATGGTGTCCAAGCACTAGTGACACACTGGGATATAAGTGCATTAGTGTAACAGGAGATTATACAGAGAAATAAAGGGAGGGTTTTTTTTTTTTGTTTGTTTTGTTTTTTCCCAGAACTGTGTTCTGTTAATCTCCACAATAAAAGTCCCACTTTGACTCAAACACCCCTATATGTCATATTGTATAAAGCATTAAAAGCATACTGGCTTTAAATTAAATTAAGTTTCTGTCCAAGGCATCTCATTTGTGTGATTACGGTAGACATAAATTTATATCGATATAAAAAATTTAAATGCATTTCTCAGTATTGAGGCCCAGAAAAAAAAGAAGAAAAAAAAAAGAGGAAAAAAACCCTAATTTAATCATACATCTAAGCGCAGCTGGAACATCTGCGTCAATAAACAGTGTTCAATGCTGTTTAAAATGATTTCATCAAAAATATTTACTCCACATCATACAGTGTAGTTTCAGTACATACTGTAGCATAATGTCTTCTGTCTATTATATTTGTGTTGTTCTGCAACTTTTATTATTCATATTTAACAGACGTGAAAAAAAGGGGGGAAAAGCAGTGTTTAAACTGCTGCACTTAGACTTTTATTATAATTTAAGTTTTATTTCAAGTAAAAAGTTTTGTCTGTTTCTTTTTCTCAGCACATTAATATTGTTTATTGTTCTGTATTACAGATGCAAAAAAGTGGGTTTCGAAATTGTTTAAAAGTTTAAATTGTGTGTAATGAAATAAATAAGACACACACGTGGAAAACTACGGACGTTCAATAAAAACAAAAAATATATGACAAAGGAAAGCAGACTCTCGTCTGTGTCCTGTTCCGTGAATCCGCCCCCCAGAAAAAGTCTCAGAGTTTTCACCGTTTTTCTCTAGAAAAAAATGACAGCCGTTTGATATGCGGCGCGACTCGGTGGCGTTTCATTCCATTTCATTTTGCTCTGTATAATTTAACAGAGCGCTATTACACTTCCTGACTTTTCTGACAGATCAGGAAAAGGTGGTGAACTTCAGCAGTTTGGGCTGACGAGCGTCTCTCCGAAGGTGTTTTATTTCGCCGCCATCGTGCTCATTATTCAAAGCAGTCGGATTTTTTCCGCCGTGGAAGAGATTTAAATAAAGTTTAAACGAGATAAAGCCGGATTTATTTATAAAGCTTAGCGTGACAGGAAACAGGGGTGATGCGCAGAACAGTGATAAAAAAAGCAGGGAGGAAGTCTTGTTGTGTGAGAAAACAGTGTTGCATGTTGTCTGTTTGTTGTCTTAACTCCAAATTTCGTAGCTGTTCGGTCTGGGATACTTTCACAGCTGAGCGATAATCAATATACTAAAATCAAAAGTCTTTTTCATAGTTCAAAAATGTTACAATCGTTCTAAATCTGACTTAGTTTAATTATTAAGGATTAATTAAATAAAAGTTATAAAAATAATAATTGAAGCTTTAAAAAAAATAGCATGCTATGTAAAATGTATTGTAAAAATTATACTCTTTTTTTTATTTAATAATCATTAAGCGTTCATTGTTGAACAATGTCTATTACATGATTATAAATGATTTATTATCATTTTTTGTATTGTAATTTCTTCCTAACTGAATATTATTTGAACTGTTTTTAAAAATGTAAAAAAGGAAACTTAAATAAATATTTTGATTAGATGATGATTTAACGTACATTCTTTACATGTTATTTTTATTTACCTTAAATTAATTTCGCGTGAAATGTAATAATTTTAGTTTAAAATTTCAGACAGTCACAGGATTTAAGAACTCAAAAGTTTCAAATTGTTAAATGTGTCTATTTACTAAATCATAAATATAAGAATGTTTAACAAAAGTTTCACAAAAAATGCTACTGTATCTTTTATTTTATACAGCAGAACAGATTATAACTAGTTCTTGATATTAAGAGGAAAATGTCCTGACAAACAAAGTAAATAAATTAAATAAATGAAATATTCCCTAAATTATTGCTTCGATCATTATAGGATCTAATTTGTGAGACTAAGGAGCGGGATTCTGTCAAACGAAGACGAGTGACACGTCACCCGAGTCGCGCTCTGTCCTTTTGGCCTTTCTTCATTTTCCTAATAAGGCCTCCAATTAAAGGGCTCATTTCCTCTCATCTGCTTCCCGAGTCTTTTTTTTTTTTTTTTTTTTTTCTGCATGCGCTCCAGAGCTCAGAGCTTAGCTCGCTGATCTTGGCTGGATTCCTCAGAACTGTGAAGGTCACCGGTGGACTGCATCCGTGTGCACGCAGTAACACACACACACACACACACACACACACACACACACACACACACACACACACACACACACACACACACACACACACATACACACACACACACAAATGCCTGTGTGTTCCCACACCTTCAGTCTAAACTTGAAAGGGATCAAGAGCAACAAAATAAATAAATGTATTAAATATAACCAATCAGCCTTGGGAGAAAATCATGTGATAATCATATGGTTCAAGTAAAAAAAAAAAAAAAAGTGATTTTTGTGTGTACTTCACAGCATCTTTAGTTTTTATTGTTTATTTTCAAATAATTCATGCGTTTTTTTTCCCACACAAATCCTTTTCACATCTGATGTTCTTACGTGATTCGTACATGATTCATGGATTCTCATATGATTCCTTCTTTACAAGATCCAGGCATGTTTTTTACATGTGAGATTTTCAACATGATTCGTTCATTTTCACATTTTCGTATTTGCAAATTTTTCATTTTGTTTTTTTTTTTGCATGATTTTTTATTTTTTACATGATGCATACCTAATACGTATATTTTCTCATAATTCCTTTTGCACATGATTCCCTTTCCATGTGTGGTGTTTTCAAATGAATCGTTTGTGATCTGTTTCATTGCACGTGTTTTTTTCACATGATTTTTCATTTTCATTTTCTTGATTCCTTTTAACACACGTGATGTTTTCATGTGATTCATGAAATTCATATTTACTTTCAAATTACAAATTTTCTGCATGATTCCTTTTCACACGTTATGATTTCACACGTTTCATACAATTCATTTTTTCTACATGCAACATTTTCAAAATGATTCGTTTATTTTCATGTGATATTTACATATTGTGTCATTTATGAACCTTCTATACAGTAGTTTTCACATTATCCGTTTATTGGCAAATGATTCAAGTATTCATGATTCATTTACTTTCATGTGATTCCTTGTGATTCATGATTCATACACGATTCACTAATTTTCATGCCGTTCATTTTCCACATAATTCTCTTTATCACGTGAAATGTTTTCATTTGATTTGTTTTGTTTTGTTTTTTGCGGCGTTTTTTTTCAACATGATTCATTTTCACAGGTGATATTCGCAAACGATTCATTAATGTTCCAGTTTTTTCACATGATTCATTTATTTTGATTTGCTTTTTCAAATTCACTTTTGCTTCTATTTCTACGTGTGCTAGAAACTCAATGATGTAAGACTCCCGGAGTTTTCGCTTCTGTGACACGGCGCCTCATGAAATTTCTATTTTATATATTTTTATATCTACTTCATTATGGACTTGATTTTAGTCATAGCAGGAAATGCTGGTGTGTCTTTAAACTGAAGAAGCCCTTTTATCTTCAATCATCCTTGTAATGCTTATAGAGCATTAAACACAAAATGCGCCTTTAATGCTCGTTACAAACAGTGCTTTAATCATTGGTCTCTTTTTATTCACGGTGTTCTTATTTCCAACCGTGACACAGCTCTCAGATCTCCATTTTTGTCAAATAAAGATGCAGCATATTAAGGAATTGCTACATCTATATTGCTCTACCTTTTCAGACCATCATCGCTAAGGTTTAGAAACATTTTTTTTTTCCATCACTCCTTTCGCGGAGTCCATCCATCACACTTTCACGGCCACGAGGTGCGATTAAAAATGCACAGGCACGCAGCCGGAACAATGCGGCAATGATTGAGTGAATAAAAACAGACATCTCAGCTGATATCTCATCGCGCCTGGTTGGTGTGTGTATGTGTGTGTGTGTGTTAGGTCAGATCGGTGTGAGAACCCTGCAGGCGATTTATTTCACTCACACACACACACACACACACACACACATCCGCCTCTCACTCCCTCTCGCTGTCGTCCTCTTTAGATGAAGAGTAATGACGTGATGCTTTGGCCAGACCCTGCAGACATGCAGACATCGGGATCATGATGCACACACACACACACACACACACACACACACACGAGCGCATGAGCGCTGACTCAGCAATAAACCTGTTATTGTTTGAATACTGAAAGCTGCTGAGATGGATGGTAAGAGAACATCGGCTGAGCGCGCAGCACGGTGGCGGGAGCACAGTATGTACAGTTCCCACAGACAGATGTGTCTCTTCCGTCCGCGGGCTAGTGATCAGGCGTTCCACATGCTGAATGCTCACGGGAACGACTGCACCGGGCTCTGAGACACCTGGACCATCATTCACAGACATACGGCCTTCCTTAAAACTTTTGCACCGTTCAGTAAGAGTCTTATCGCTGTCCTATGCCGGAAGTCCTTTGGAAATGTCGATCACTTTTACAGCCTTAACTCAGCAGAAAATTTCAGCTCAAGTCCCGGCTTGACTCGAACGCCCCCAGGTTTGATGACTGTGAGATACTTATTACATGGTACAATGCCTCTCAGCTGGACTCTAAACTATGCTCTGAACAGGGCTGTTGTGGTTTAAGGGGGTGAATACTTATGCACGACATTATGAATCGACAATAAGAACCAGGTTTCATAGAAATACCGAGACAGCTTGAGACAGGAAGTGCACAAAGTGTCGGTGACATTGCACATGAACACGACGGCATCCACAAACCCGCCTGATCTGGGGTCAGATTTCTGCTCTGATCCTTTTTGTTATCATGGCCAAACACTGATCCCAGACCAGCTCGACTTTTTTTTATGACTACCAGCCATAATCAGGAGACACTGACAGGGAAAATAGGGTCTCCAATAAAACCCCGATGACGTGTAGACATCGCTCGGTACAGCGGGCGCGGCGTAATCCCCGATCGTAAAGCGTTGACGTGTGGAATGTTGCACGGGAACGAGAGAAAAAAGGGAAGACGCAAAGGAAGCCCTTTCGACCGGGAACATCTGGAACGTTCCGTCCACTCCAGATAGAGACAGGGAGCAGTTTGAGGAAATGAAAGCTGTCACATCTTTTATCCGGCAGCACGCTCGTTACAGAGCGGGAGGGCGTGCGCGGCGGTAATTGTTTTAATTTATTTGTTTATGGGAGAAGACAGAGGGGACTGGCACATGGCACCCGCCACGTTTTTTTCCTTTTTTTTTTTTTCTTTCTTTTTTTTTATTGAGAGCATATGGAACGCATTTATCACCATTTGCAGCGATCGGGCCTAAACGATTTTATTAACTAATTTGTAACTTTACACTTTTTTAATCAAACACATGCTGCGCTCTGTAATGTTTCGGTGAGGCTCACGGGCTTTGTAAAGGGAACACGCGGCACCCGGAGGGAAATAAAAAAAAAAAAAAAAGGAAAAAAAAAAAGAAGAGGAATAAAGAGAAGGAAAGTAAAAAGTGACATAACACAGGGGAGAGAGAAAGCAGCGCTAAAGCCTGGAGATGCGAGAAGGCCTTAGCGACTCGTATAGTCATGGCGACCGAGATGATTATTACTGTGTGTCGCATAATGAGGGATTTAAAGAGATCTGTGATGTCATCGTGTGCAATACTTCCCTTAAAGTTAGCGAAGCACTTCAGAGACTGTAACTGTATACGTATTTCATTAAATAATGGAGTAAGAAACAGGCTTAATGCTAACACGTTACCGCTTAAAGGTTGCTAATAGAAATCCTGGAACAGTTATTAGGAACAGAACCCGCCACGTTACACCATTATAGAAAAACAATCAACGCTAGGGATGTGCGATGAAGTCAGGTCAGTCTCACGACCCTCAACACTCACACCCAGCGTTTCGTTTCTCTTTTGAAGCTTCTAAGATGCAAAATCACTTACAGAAAATTAATCAACACCTTCTGACCAATCGGAACCCGGAATTCACCGTCGCCGCGCTATAAATGCATGTTAGCGCTAAGTAATGAGAAAACAAACGAATCCTATCACATGCTAAGTGGCACATTTCCATCTCTGGGCAACACGTCGCGCTTTGTTATGCAGCACATAGCCCAAATTATGCAGATTTCGAAAACAGTTGACGTGCTGTGACAGAAAGCGAGCTCCCTCTTTCTTTTTTTTTTTTTCCTCGCTAAGATAATAACCTTCACATCACTATGTGAGCGAGCGCGTTATGTTAGAAACGGCCTTCTTGAAAAAAAAAAAAGAAGAAAAAAAAAAGGGTGGCACGGTGCCAGCTCGTTTATTCTGGATCACATGGGATTCAGAGGAACAACAAAAACGAGTAAACGAGCTTCGGCGCTACTTTTTCCATCGCTCGGATTGCTAAGAAATAATTATGCGTTTATTTGTTTGTTCGTCCTCGCAGTCACCTTCTGGCACAAAACTTATTTTGCTGAAAGGTTCTGACGCAGGTTTCCGAAAGCGCTTCATATACCCGGGACGTGTCGTTCATGTGGATGCGTCGGTGGCAGGGATGCTTAAGGAGGTGACTTGCTAATCCAAATAACGTAACGTATCATAATGACACAGCAATGGTGGACTCGGGAGGATGTGTTTTAAATTGTCTCTAGACTAAAAAGAGTGCGAGGATCAAATCCAGGGCTTGTTGATTTGGTGGCGCTGTTGTGAACAAAAGTCCCAAAATAATTTGAGTATACTTTGGAACCTCGATATACAAACATGCCACGTTAAGAATTTTCCCATTTTCAGCATACGAGCCGTTCAAAGCTTGTTTATTTGTGCGAGTTTAGATTTTTTTTTTTTTATCAGGTTTTCTGCATTTTGTGCAAGATTTCGTGAAGACCAAGGGTCCCAAGAGTATTAGCAAGGGCGATAACAAGAAGAAAAGGGAGCCACTTCCAGTTTCGTTTTTTAAAGCAGCCGACGCCAAGAGGTGCCAATCATAAATTAAGGTTAAGTGAGGTTTAATGTCTATTTATTTCTTATTTTACTTCATTTATATGTCTTTTATACTGTAAAGGTTTTGATTGCTTTCATAAGCAAAATTACGATTATAGTGTTGGAAATTGGTAATATTGGTAATATTTTTTGGATGACTGGAACGGATTATCTGCATTTGTATTATTTCCTATGGGAAAATGCGTTTTGCAATACGAAATTTCACCTTGAGAACTTGTTAAGAGCGAGTTATATCGATGCTGATGTATAATTTGTGAGCTAGCGACAACTTCTAACCGTACAATCTATAACGCTGATACAAGCTAAAAAGCATCAAAAAAGTATTTACGGATATAAAATATTGACAAGAAACAGTAATGAATACTAAACTAGCCCGGGAATCTGGCACAAACACTTCAACTCCCATCAATAAAACACGACCAAACTTGTTTGTAAAGCGAGGTGTTACATGCCAGGAGCTCCATTAGCAGGACGACAGAGCCGATTCTGTCTTAACCACACGAGTGTGTGTGTGTGCGTGTGGACTCGGGAGAGCAAACAGTGTCAGTACACATGATGTCAGCCGTCACACCGACAAAGGTTTGACCGAGAGCGACTTCGACGAGTCTGACTCACTTTGTTTAACGATTAAAGCCAGGGAAAAGAAGAGAGAGAGAGAGAGAGAGAGAGAGAAACAGAGGTGCATGTCGCCGCTATAATTGAGCCCCATTTGTAGCCCGACAGCTGGACAGAATTCACTATTGCAATTTGGACGCGGGACAACGGCGAAGGAGCCACATGTTCGATTAAAATATGATGATGCGCGTCCCTCCCAAGGTGCGCGTGCCGTTTGAAGTGCTCGTCTTTAGGGCCCTAATGGGAAGTACCGGCAGTTGGCACCCTTTAAGCAGCCGCTGGGTGGGATTTGACGCGCTCGTTTGTGGCCAGATGTCGCGGGAACGGGGAGAATGTCACCAACTTCTTCGCTCGGGAGGAGCTGTCAGCTCGACACACAGCAACCGGGGCGACAGAGACGACGGAGTAAAGCGCACCGAAGACGACGATCTGTGGGGGAGGTGTGGGGGGGGGGATATGGGGGAGGAGGAAAGTGCGCGAAAGTTAATTCACCTCGAAACACATCAAACGCTTTCGGGAGGCAAAGTTACAGACGTAGCGTACAAACAGGATCAAAGAAACGTTCGCACAAGTTCGCAGCTTATAGGCCACGTGAAGACGTTTTCTGCGTCTTTGTTTTTCCGTGTCCATGTGAAAGCGGCCTCGCGAACCAAACTGAGAGCGGATAGTTTAGCGATTACTCAGCTTAGATAAACACTCGGTTGTCATTGTTGGTAGTGTTGTATTGTCAAGTCCAAGAGTGAGTTAAGACGAGAGTCTAACGGGGATTGAAGTTGAGACGAGATCAAAAGTCTTAATGAAACCGAGACAGGCTCAAGATCTGGACTGAAGACTGAGAAATTGGCTTTACGGCCAAGTCTTTACTTCAGCGTTGTACAAATGATTAAGCGCTAATCTGGTCTGCGTTTGAACATTTTTTTACAATGTCTCAGCCATGACCAATAAAAACTGAAACAAGCCTGTTTCTAAATGCCAAGTCCAAGTCATTGCAAAAAAAAGTCTTAAAATGTATAATATTTACGACCTGTTTATTTCACAACTTCTTGATCCTCTTTGCCTTTAATACGTTTGCTAATAAAATGCTGCTCACATCGCAGTCTCAGTCTCCATCACAGTGAGAGGAAAGAAAGAACCAAATGATTTTTATGCAGCCTCTTGTGTGTTCAAGTCAAAGCAGGATCCCAGTGTTTCACTAGTGCTTGGACTGGTTTTCTCGGTACTCTGGACAGCCTTGTTCATTTCTGAAACGCCGGCCTCCCAGGAACTCCTTTAATGACCCAAACATGTGGAAATGGCTTGGAGCGAGGTCGGGACTGCTTCTCATGTTTAAGTTTCTGTAGTGTGTAAGTGGTGTTGGTGAACGATTGTGTGTCCAGTCTCTTCCACAAGTTGGAGTGATGTAGATTTTTCGGGGATCAGGCGTTCTAGTCTCTGAATGTTCACGGGAACGACTGCCATAGACTCTGAGTCACCTCAACCGGAATCGTCATTCCACGGAGGTAAAACCTTCTTTCAAATGTTTGCACTGTTCAAATGCTTTCTGTAAATGTCAATCGCTTTCATGCCTTCATTTAGCAGACGTTTCATCACAAGTCCCAGTTTGACCCGAACGGCCCTAATACAATTGCACTTTTCACCTTATAGCACGCAGGTACAGTATAGTAGGGATTTGTGTTATGGTCACACTATGTGGTATCACCCACATGAGTCTGATACCTCTATGGGTTTCTTTCCTCATGTCGACTCGGGTCGTTTTTTCTTGGCATCTTCACCTCTGGATTGATGATTAGGGATGATAAACTGATAAAGCTCACTCACTCACTCACTCACTCATCATCTACACCACTTAATCCTGTATTCAGGGTCACTGGGGGGCCTGGAGCCAATCCCAGGAGATTTGGGGCACAAGGCGGCGTACACACTGGACAGGGTGCCAATCCATCGCAAGGTACACACACTCACACACTCATTCACACCATACGGCCAATTTGGGAAGGCCGGTCAGCCTAATCTGCATGTCTTTGGACTGTGGGAGGAAACCGGATGTACCCGGAGGGAAACCCACCAAGCACGGGGAGAACATGCAAACTCCATGCACACAGAGACGAGAATCGAACGCGGACCCTGGAGGGGCTCGCCACTACACCGCCGTGCCCCCTACTGGTGAAGCTATAAATTACACATTTTTAATGTGTAGTAAATGTTAGAAATTAAAGTAAATCTTCTTGAATGGAATTTAACTGAATAGATAATACTTTAATAATGGGAATTAATTGCATGTATTTCATTAGCTTTTTCTTTTCGCACAATTTTTAGGTCAAGTCAAGTCAGGTAGGCTTTTATTGTCGTTTCAACCATATACAGTTCGATACACAGTGTAACGAAACGGCATTCCTGCAGGACCACAGCGCTCCATGCAACGTGAAATAACGACATAAATTAACACAACTACACTGTAAACCCGAATAAGTTGGCAGTCAGGTAATCAGTTACATAAATTTTTTTTAAGTAATGATGTTTCCAATTTTAAGTGAACAAAACGATCAGTTTTTGAGTTTGTTGTACTCATTCATATTAATCGTTATTTCCTTGCATTACTGAGTAGCCGAACTCATAATATATATAGAATGATATATATAATATATATATCATTCTTCTTAATCATTAGGAATACTAGTACTGGGATGTGGGCGGGGCTAGAGTGTGATTCTGACATCACGTTCATTCATGAGACAAACGCCATCTCAAGAAAACATCTGAGACACTTTGTGTTTTAAATACAGTATGTTCCATGGTTCTCGTTGAGCTTGTTGCTATTTCACCCTCTCGATCGCTCTATATTCTTGACCTGTTTGTCGTAACAGTTTATCACATACTATCGCCACCTACTGGGCCGGTGAGGCCATATTGCAGTTTTCTAATCATTTTCACCAACTTTTGTTTTTCTATTTTCTGCCAACTAGGCCTTAGGCGAATCTTTTAAAAGTACTTTAAGTAAGTCATATTATTAAAAATATCTGCATACATGTACGCAGAGCATTAAACTTAAAATCAACAGGAGTTTTTTTATTTATTTATATCAGACTAGTGTAAGTATGTGCCATTGACGGGTAAAGAGTTTGCAGAAACAGTTAAAATGTTAAAGCTAGAAATAATAATCTGCTGGTCTTTAATGTAATCAGTGATATTATTATTATTATTATTATTATTATTATTATTATTATTATTTCAGATTGAAGTCCACGTACATATCCGTGTGTCTTTCTGTACAGCAGGACTCTCTGTCTAGTCAGGGTCAAGGGTAGCTCAGTGGTTAAGGCATTGGACTACGGTTCGGAAGGTCCCAGGTTCAAGCCCCACTACCACCAAGTTGTCCCTGTTGGGCCCTTGAGCAAGGCCCTTAACCCCAACTGCTCAGATGTATAATGAGATAAAAATGTAAGTTGCTCTGGATAAGGGCGTCTGCTGGATGTAGATGTCTAGCTTATTAATACACGGTTGAGTATCTTACGCCTTGTTTACAGTAAGTTGTACTTCTTTCGCATTAAAATTCACTTATACTACATAAACTACATACATATTTCAGCATTATTTATTATTATTATTATTATTATTATTATTATTATTATTATTAACTAATCCCAGTAAAAATATTCAGTTTAGCTTTTCTAATTAATATCTATTGGTGCAGGTGTTTGTTTACATTAAGCCAGTAGCGCTTTAGTAGCTTATTTTAAAGTAGATTATTAAATCCAGCACATAACTGTTCATAACATTGTTTGATGCTTTGACAAAATCTGGCTGACAGACAGACATGCAGACAGACAGACCGACAGACAGACCGACAGACAAACAGACCGACAGACAGACAGACATGCAGACAGACAGACCGACAGACAGACCGACAGACAGACAGACAGACAGACAGACCGACAGACAGACCGACACACAGACGGACAGACAGACAGACAGACCGACAGACAGACAGACCGACAGACAGACAGACAGACAGACAGACAGACCGACAGACAGACTGACAGACAGACAGACCGACAGACAGACAGACAGACAGACAGACCGACAGACAGACAGACAGACAGACAGACCGACACACAGACAGACAGACAGACCGACAGACAGACAGACCGACAGACAGACGGACAGACAGACAGACAGACAGACCGACAGACAGACCGACAGACAGACCGACAGACCGACAGACAGACAGACCGACAGACAGACAGACAGACCGACAGACCGACAGACAGACTGACAGACAGACAGACAGACAGACAGACCTGAGACTGGTTTCTGGTCCTCCAAAACTGTAAAGATATGATTAAAAGTGAGAGTTCCGACCCATGTACAGACAAAACCTTTCTTTTATTTATACAAACGGGATGTCTGTGAATATAAAATGTGTTTTTTTTTTTCATTTAAAAAATAATAAATTCATTTATTTATTAAATTTAATTGCCACACAAAATCAAACACAACATGCAGCAACTTGTGATTATAATCATGACTGTACTAATCAGCATCATCGTTCTCATAATCATCACCGTCATCATCCAGTATGTTGACGTTACAGCATGTGAGTGTGTGTAAGAGTGTGTGTGTGTGTGTTTGTGTGTGTGTGTCCCATGCGTCCAGCATGGAGACGGTTTCCAGGGTGACACCTGGCCGCGGTGTTGTGATGAGAGAGCCCATGTGTTAATTAAAGCCCCATCTGTGAGGAGGAGTCCGTCTTCACACACACACACACACACACACACACACACACACACACACACACACACACACACACACACACACACACACACACACACACACACACACACACGCACACACACGCACACACACGCACACAAGGGACTGCACAACTACACATACTCTACCGACAGCACTGTGACAACACACACACACACACACACACACAGATACACACACACACACACATAGACAACTGAAGCTCCAAATCCTCTGTGTATCTGCCATTAAAAATAACAAGCCGTGGACACAATGAGTGAGCGACAGAGGGAGAGAGAGAGAGATCTGTTTGTTTTTCTATCCGTGTTAAACGTGAGAAGTTGCAGCCACCACACGACAGCACCTCCGACCTCAACACATCATCTCAGTGAAACCGAAGATGGGAAATTAAACAAGGATTAGCATAAAACATAACTCTCCAATGAGGAACTATACGTATATATCCTTAGCTACAATTTGATTTACAACTAAAAGACAGAAATGTAGCTAAATTCTGTCTTCGACCGTACGAGTGTATCGGGTTGTGTGACTGTTGTGCTAGAGATAGAGAAGTGTATCACACTTGGTGTTACACTTTGGTGTATTTTAGTCGTCAGAGCTGAAATTGGTTATTTGGACCGAACAGATAATACGTACTAAACAGATGCAATTTTTTTTTTAAAGTGCATTTGCTTTCCTAGAAAGCCAGCCAGAGCATCTGATCAGGTTTTTTAGGAAATTAAGTCAAGAGGATAGATCACGCCATCATTCAAACCTGAACAAATAAATAAACAAACAAATAAGCAAATAAATCGTGGAGAGAAAATCATTTATTGGAAGCAAATAAATGAGATAAAATCCCATGAAATTGTTTACAATAGCAAAAAAAAAAAAAGAACATACAAACAAGCAGAAAGAAATCAAGACAGAAAGAAAATAAATTAAGTAAAAGGCAATAAACAAGATAAAAATCAATAGATAGATAGATAGATAGCAAACAAAGAAAGAAATTAGCATTTTACATGCATTATTTCTTGTTTGTTTTTATAAGAGTTTGTTTTTAAATAATGGATTAAAAACATCTCAGAGAGAGAGAGAGAGAGAGAGAGAGATCTGTTTGTTTTTCTATCAAACAACTATCTATTTGTTTTGATTATAGAAAATATAACAATTAACTAGTTAAAGCTTTCAGTCTATAGTTGTATGATGTGCATTATTTATGAAGTAAGCTGCAGTAAAGTGTTTTATTCCTCTTATACAGCAAGATATTTTTACTTCTATATGTGTTACATGTAACAGGATTGAACATCCATGTTACAGTTTAGTTCCTCTTCTCACTTACGTTAGAGCAGCTACACGACAGCCAGTCGTTCTCTCGACCCCCTGGCGCTTCTCCTCATTTTTTTTTAAACTGCAGCATGTCTTCTGTCATGGACGGACCGAGATCCCGATCAGAACATGATATTTTATTTAATCTCAAGTCGGTTTATTTTAAAGCCGTACTGACTGTGTGTGTTCATATCAATCTTTAATCGTTTCAATTTCACAACACGACACATGACTCATGAATCTGCCAAAAAAAAAAAAAAAAAAAGCTACGATAAAACACCAAGTCAGTATTCCCCATACGGTGTTCCCGGCACCTCGGTAAACCTGGGCCGCTGGTTTAAGACCGCAAGCAGCTTTCTGAGCTTTTTCTCAGCGTTTGCTGTCAGATCCTGCGGAAGAGTTACGCTCGCAACCATATGACGAGCCATTTGGTCGGAGTTGATTGTGCAATCAAACCTAATTAGACGAGAGAGCACTGGTAAGGCGCCAGCGTCGAGTCAGACGGCCATATTTTACACGCTTTACGGTGGAAAAAGAGAGCTTAATATGTGCGGTGCTAAAAGTCGCCATATGGTGGAGGCTTTTTCAGATTTCGCAAAAAAAAAAAAAAAAAGTTTACGTAGATAAATGCAAGATTTTTCCTCATGGAATTCCTTTTTTCTGGGACGTAAGAGAGCAAGAACATATTCTTCAGTAATTGATGATTCTGATTGATTATATTTACAGCTAGCTGATTACAACTAAAGCACATTAGCTAGCGACAACGTTTAGCTTGGATCAAGTACAGTAGGCAATAAGTTAATCATTATCATTATTTCATGTTTTGTTTTGTTTTTGTTTTTTTACTAGACATGGTTATTGGGATTGATACAATACATCCATTGATCAACATTTATTAAAAATTGTCCAGACAGAAATTTTCATTGTGTGTAGAGTCACAAAGAAAAATCTCGATCGTAGGACAGAACATATCAAGTTGTAGCATATTATGTGTGTTTTTTTTTGTTTGTTTGTTTGTTTTGTTGTTTTTTTTTGTTTGCTATGTAATGAGATAATTATTAGCACACAGGGACACTGAACACATATGACTTCTAACAGAACATGTAGATTATTAAACATTAGAAAGTGTGAAACCTTTTACTTAATTACACAATATGTATGCTTGCAATGCATTGTGGGTACTAAACACAGTTACTTGAGCAATAAAACAACTTAAAGTGTTCTAAATGCCTTGTTAGTGTTCTTAGAACACCTGATGTTTCAAACAGCTGGGATTTGGGACAGAGCCCATATCTTGAAAGGTATGAATTTTCAGTAAAAAAACAATAAAACTTTATTTATTGGTGCGGCCAATGCTGTGACCTCCAGGTCCCCCGCTGATCCTGCCATCTGCTCCCTATTATAATCTCTGCTACTTTCCATTTCCTCCCTTTTACAGAAATGGACGTATTAATCGCTTCTAAAAAAAAAAAAAAAAAACGTTGCTGTTCGAGGGGGCCGTTGCCCAGACGGCTGCTCCTCGGGGGTCACGGTGAGGAGGCCAGATGGAGGTCTCGCACACTTCGCCACCACACCACGATGTTCCAACAGAAGGGCACGGCCTCTCGGGAGGCCCCGTTGCAAATCTTTACATCGCACTCAGGTGTGCAGGTGGGTTTTGAAAATCAGACGTCTGCAGCAAGTGAAAAAAAGGGGAAGCAGTGAAAGGAGATGTTGTGTCACAGGTGAGGAAAAAGTCATCAACTTTTGCATTCTCATTATCACATAGATTTATGACGCAGGATGAGAACGAGTGTGGCCCGAGGACGGAACCCTGAGGAACTCCGGCAGTGAGGTGATGACACTAAAATGTGGTACTGTAGGGTTAATTATGTAGATGAAAATGATATCAGATTGGAAGGGTTCAAGGGTCCCTGGTTCAAGGAAGTGCACATTAACTCGAGTAACCCATTTTTACCAATGTCGTGAGCAGAAAAGCATCTCCACACATCTTAGGAGACATCACCAGGAGACGACATCTGGTTCCACTCACAACACCCAAGAACATAAATCAGAAACTTCAAAATTGGAAAGTTGTAGATTATATATTATATACATTGTTTGTTCTTTTTCCAATCATCGGAATTAGACTGATTTTGTCATAATTGCCATATTAGCCAGAAACTAGTGTATATTTCTTAAAATAAAGACAGAGAGAATGAACAATGGATGAGTTTTTAGTAGAAACCCGCTCTGTATATCTACCTCTCCCTCTGTCTATCTGCTTTTCTTTGAAACATAAACAGTGTCGAGCTTGTTCTCTTGTTCTTCTAATTTACCTGTCCATCACCGAGTGTGTTTGCAGCAGTGGGAGGACGACTTTAATATCATCCCGGTCTCCTCCAGGGAGCCGAGCGTTAATAGCGGTTCGGCTCTAATTTGTTTTGCGTCTGCATTAGCGGATCAGGATCGGGGCGACGTAACGCGACTTGTCACTAATAACAGGAACGAGATGAAGGAAAGTGTGCTTGCGGTTACCAGAGGCTTGAGGAGTTGTCACTGAGTCTGTTTGTGACATAAAATTCCATTCAAGTCTCGCAGAGTCCCTCAAGACGTTACTGCTGAAGTACTGGAAGGGTTTATATTTTATTTTAATTTTTTTCTTTTTTTATTAGGGGAATTGTTAATCAAATATGAAGAATGATCTCTTTTTTTTTCTTTTTTTTTTTTTTTATAAGAACAAAATAAAACGATTATTGTACTGCTCCATCCGTAGCGGTGAAGATAGCCTGCGTATATTCCCACGTAACTTTTGTCAAACGATAAAATATGAAAGTTAGCTATCAAAAATCTAAAACACTGTTTTCCCACACTTCGATTACTGTGCATTTTCCTACGATGTTACTTTCACGATGTTCACACCACCATCATCAAGGGCATCATGGACAGATTAGAGTTTATCTTATTTTTGAGAAGTGTTTTTTTTTTTTTTTTATAATTGCTAAACATAGCTACTAATAAACAGTAAGCAATAAGATGCTTTTTTTATTATTTGTTTTTATTTTTATTTATTTTTTTTTATTTTTATTTATTTATTTATTTATTTTTTTTTTTTTTTTTTTTTTTTTATAAAAGATGTTATTTAATAATCATTTTGCATACATTCCCCGTTGGACATAACAGCCTGCAGCAAGATGGAGGGCAGAATATCTGATTAGCATTGAGCCACCATGGGACACACACATTTCCAGTCTTCGTCCTGATAAACCAGCACACACCTGATGCTCTAACCCGGGGACCAACGTCAAAATAATCATACAGAGAAGAAAAACAAAAATCTCTCTCTCTCTCTGTCTGTTTGTTTGTTTGTTTGTTTGTTTGTTTGTTTGTTTGTATTTCAGTGTCTGTCTAATTGTGGTCCAAATCAACTTAGAAAAGTTGACCAGCTGACATGCTCATGAGAAAGTGAGCTCCCTCCGTCTATCAGAAAATGATGAGCAGAGCCATTAAACATGGATGGAGGATGTAAAAGAGTGTGCACGTACTGTGTTAAAAAATATTTTAATAACTTTACAAAGTAGTAATTTTCAACTCTAGAAACTGTCTAAACCATCTAAACCTGAAATCTCGTTAAAAATGCTAAAAATTCGTTTATAAAACTGCCTCTCAACTTTGAAAATAAAGTTTGAAAAGTTGAAAAAAGCGTTTAATACACCTAACTTTACCAAACATCACTGCTCAGCTTGTTCCTTCCCTTTTTCTTATTTTATTTTCCGATAGCAACATGGTACATGTTAAAGTATTGTTTGTTCACCTTTGTGATCACGCAGCTCGCTGTCTCCATCGACGTCATGAGAAAGTGTCGTACCGCAAACCGCTAGCCTAGGAAAAGATCAATGATTCAAAGTTGAACCTGAATGTTTAACTGAATATTCAGGAATTTTTAGTATTTCCTGCGCCTGAAACACGATAACGTCCGAAGTTTATACAGAATGGTGTGAAAACACTCGAGTTGAGTCACAAGCTTCAAAACTAAAAAGTTTAAAGGTAAAAAAAAAAAAAAAAAAAAAACATGCTTGCTCTTTTTTTTTCTCCAGTCATCAGTATTAGCATGATTATATAATAATTGTTATATTAGCCAGAAATTACTGTATATTTCGTAAAAAGAAAAACAGACAGAATAAGCAATGAATAAGTTATTAGTAAAAAAAAAAAAAAGAATAAAACCCTCTGTACAGTATATCTACCTCTTAGTTTATAGAGAGTAAATTTTAAATGAATTGTGTGTACCTGACCGTTAACGAGATCAAGACGCCGTTGGATATCAGCTCATCAATAAGCGCCTCGCTGTAACGAGCACTGTTGATTGCTGAACTTTTTCCTGATGTTGTTCCAATACTTCTGGCCCTTGAGAATCCCAGGAAATTGTGAGCGTTGATCAACTTTCCAGCCGATTGTTGACTTTTGTGTGTACCTGACTGTTAACGAGAGCTAGTTGAGTTTGGCTAAAAACGTATTCATCTGCGTTTATTTTCCATTAGAAACAGCTTTAGAGCCTCCGAGTGGCGCAGTGGGTAAAGCGCTCGCCCTATCATCCGGAGATCGCGAGTTCGAATCCCGGGTGGTGCTGTAACCTCTCGCAGCCGGAGGTCTAGAGAGAGCTGATTGGCCGAGCTCTCTCAGAGGGGCGGGATGAGAGGTACATAGTGCTCCGACATTAATCACGGCTCTACAGCCAGTCAGGGGCGTCTGTGAGCTCGCGCAGCGGAGGGAGCCGATAGCGCTGTCCTCCGAGTGTGTGACTCCGCCCCCAACGGTGCGCGAGCGAGCAGTTCGAAAAGATGCGGTCGGCTGGCGTCACGTGGTTCGGAGGAAACACGTCATAGTCTTCGGCCCTCGCGGCTGAGTGGTAGTAGTAGCCTTAATGTGGGAGCCCCCTAGTGACGGGGAGGAATTGGACACGACTAAATTAGGGAGAAAATCGGGGAAAAATCCAAAAAAAGCAATAACAAAAAAAAAGAAACAGCTTTAAATACAGCACGCATTATACGGTACATTTCGAATTTCAAGTCAACAAAGTACTAAGAGTTATTCATTCGTACCAGACAGGTGGTAATGATAGCAGTAGTTAATTTCACGTAATTAATAAAAAATGGCTCTACAGTGTGTTTGACCAGGGGCCCAAGCACTAAACTGTGCTTTTTCTATCTTGACACCAAACACAGTTGCTGAGTTTAAGACATCACCATAAACAATTTCTCTTGAGCCCAAGAAAGATAAGATTCCGCACACTGTCTAAAAAAAATAAATAAAATAAAATAAAAATCATAATTTCACTTTTGTGTTCAAACTGAGGACCTGATCTCTCCATCTGTAGTATCCAGCGAGAGGGAAGGAGTGCAGGTGTAAGCAGCTTCGTCATCATTGTGTGTTCAGGACCTGCGACGTCTCAAACATTTTAAAAAGATATTTACGGGGGGACAAAAGGGGCCGAGTGCGACGACGAGTAAACCAAGGACCCATCTGTTCGCCTTTAACGACCTTTACATGCCTACTTTAATTAAAGGGGCCCCTTTAATGACTGTGGTGTGTATGTGTGTGTGTGTGTGTGTGTGTGTGTGTGTGTGTGTGTGTGTGTGTGTGTGTGTGTGTGGGGTTGACACTCACAGCTGGTGGATGATGTCGTTTAATGCCTGGCAGCAGAGCAATGTGCCAAACGTCAGATATAGTAGACAGAAACAGGATGAGGGAGAGCAAACGACAGAAAAGATGAAGGTTCACGAAGACTAAACCTTTCAAAGGCGACGAGACTGAAGGCGGTTTCGGCGGCGTGAAATTTAAACGCATGGTGATAGGATTCCTTCGCTATCTCTGACCCTGGACGGCACAGTTAAGCCACGCAAAATCGTGGTTCATATAATTGAGCATTTCCACACCCATTAACGATAAACAGGATAAACTGGCGTGAAAGCCGAGGTCTAAAGAGAGTGTGTTTTAGTGCATGCCATGATGTCCAATGATGCCCAGGCCTTTCGGGTTGTCTGCATCGTCCCTGTTTGCAAAGTATCAAGTGCTAATTTTGTTGCTGAAGCTTAATTTATTTATTTATTTTTTTTTTTTTTCAGATTGCATTTAAACTACATATACTGTATATACGAGGGTGACCAAAACAGAGGACCAAGTTGGTGAAAGTCCAAGACCAGGATCATAGGAAGGATGCTTTAACACCTCAAAACAAAGTTTCTGCAGAAAATCGACCATGTGCGCAGAAGTGTGTGTCGTCATGCGAGACGACGGCGCCCTCGGATATCAGTCCTCTCCGTTTAATTCGAAGTTTCAGCTCATCAACAAGCGCCTCAGTGTAACAAACACGGCTGATTGTTGGACTTTTCCCTGATGGTGTTCCAATACTTTTGGGCCTTGAGAATCCCGGAAACCTGTACGCGTTGATGAATTTTCCAGCTGATTGTGGACTTTTGAACTCGTTCTCGGTCCGCGATTGAGGATGTTTCACCTTCCTTAGAGTATCAGTCGCTAATGCTGTTTGCATGTTTGCAAATGCTCCTGTTTATGCTCTGAGTTGTTTCTACACCAGGTACTATACGTCCTCAGACCACAAAAAAAAAAAAAAACGAATCACTGCACGCTGCACTTCTTTCGTACAAATCACAAGTGGCACATTCGTTCTGGCTCGCCCCGCAGTTACAAACAAACTGATGTAACACGTTCACACCTGCACAGCAGTGACCGGGGAGACAGTAGCCTTGAGCGGACAGGGCTGATACGACAGTCCAGCCAACAGAAGTTTTAATATAACCGAAGTGCGGATAATTTTTGACTCACCCTTGTGCAACCTTACTCACTTCAACGTTGGTGTAGCATGACACCAAGCTGTTTGCTAAGATGTAAACTGGTCCGAGGAGCGTACAATGGGCATACACTTAGCATGATGCTACTGTGGATGCTAAGCCCTCGATCCAATCCTATTTGTCTTCAGAATTTAGCGTACCTCTTACAGTAGCCTTGTCGCTTCAGTGCACACTGAAAATGTTGTGTCATCAAATACATTTGAGGTGATATTAGCAATTTTTGTGTTGTCTGGCAGAAGCAATAATTTTAGATTTTAGATAACATAGAAATATATCCTGATTTTAGGACCAGTGGTTTGCTGCTGCTGCTGCTGCTGCTGCTGCTGTTGTTTTTATTTCCAGTCCTCATTTATTAATTTATAACTAGCCACTTCCTGCTTTTAAAATATTCCTGATACGAGCCTCCTTGGCTGTAATTGCTTGATTTGGCTCGCTCCTCTCGCTCTCTCTCTCACTCTCTCTCACTCACTCACTCACTTACTCACTCACTCACCAGAAAGTCTTTTTCACTTTGATCTGCGAGTCTTTGCAGGCTCATTGACTGTAATGAGATCTGGAGAATCCATAAACACTGCTGGGATTTGAGCGGCAGCCGCAAAAAACTCCGAGCTGGGAATCGGCTGCATTTCACGGACGGCGCGAAACAAAATAAGGGAATCAAAAAGTGTGCGGAATTGGGGGGGGGGGGGGGGGGTGGGGGGGAATGCTTGGAGGGAGGGGGAGTTGGTGCGAGCTCTCAGATGAGTTGGCAAGAGTTCACGTTGCCCTCCTTTCCCACTAGAGCAAGCGTTAATTTCCCTGCAGTCTGGATTTCCGAACTGGATGAAGGGAGGAAAATTTTGCAGGGAGAAATTTGGCACGGTATTTTCCGGACGTTTCTGTGATAGACCCAGAAGGACGTCCCGTGGCGCGAGGTGCCGTTTCTGTAATCTCTCGCCTTGACTTGGATCCAGCGCATCCTTCCTTTGCTCAAAGGGCTTCGGCCCTTTTTTTGCTTTTTTGAGGACAAATTTCAAGGGTCTGGATTTCTCAGGCCACGTTACTGGGTCAGGATTTTTTTTTTTTCTTCTTCTTCTTCTGCTTAAAGACTCCCCGAGCCAACGGTCCCTCTGAACGTCACCCAGAACGCGGATGTCATTAATTTACAGGGGACACGTTTGGCTATCAAAGCTACGAACAGCAAATCATCGCCAGGAAGTCTGTCGAAAGGATTCAGCGAGGGTTCTGTAAAATATCAGCGATGTCCGAGCGAATTAGAGAACAGGAAGAGGGAGCAGCGAGGCACTTTTTAATGAGATGACTTACTTCACTTGATTAAGCTGGGATAATTACATTAAGCGAGACTGAGCGGTTCCGATGCCGTGTAATTGGATATGCGAAGTGTTTGTGTTAATAGATTATTCATGATAGAGTTAGACGGCAGGTCATGAAAAGCTGGAAAACATCTCACTGAACTCTATGAAGAGGAATTTAAAAGACAACTGTCTCGATTGGATGCGAGCAATAGCTTGACGTTCACAGTGAAAGCAGTTGAGAAGGTGCGTCCGGACTTCATCAAAAGTTTCAGCTTGTCTTGTAGGATCCCCAGACATTCCAGAGCGGAGTATAAGATCTCCTCAGGAGGTCCTTGAGTCTTCACGCCTTCCAGTGAAATGTGCCTGATACATCTCTATCAGGGAGCATCCTGGTAAGGAACCACCTCAAATAGCTACACAACATTTGAAGCATTAGAAATCTGCTCAAATGTTCATGGATTGTCAAAGATCCGAGGATTGTGGCTGGATTTTGACCCGAGGCCGTAATGCTAACCAAGAGACCAATGTTCTCCACTGTACATCTTTGAGGTGCTGATCTTCATCCCAGCTGCTTCACTCTCAGGAGGTGCACCAGTGACAGCGCCAAAAGCACAGCATCTGCAAAGAACAGGGGTGATCCCCGTCTCCCCTCGCAGTCCCGAAACGTTGTTGGAGTTTTTCCTATTCAGGAAGAAGCATTCAGCTCCGTCTGGTTACACAGACTCACATTCTATTCTCCACATTCACTCCATTCAAACGCAAAGCCCACCGCAATCCAGAATCTGCGCGGAGGATAAATAAGTCACGAGCTCTCGGTGCCCCCTCTCTCTCATTCCTCTGTCTGACACAGACTAGTCTTAATTGAGGCTGAAAGCCGGATTTTCTCACTGCTAATTAGTGGCTCGTGTTGTTAAATGATTTAAAAAGTCGGGCCTCATACGGGCCCTGCCGATCATCACTTATTCACACGGCGCGCGCCATTTTGTGCGAACACGCCGCCCGAGGTAAATTAATTTACTCCAATTAGCAGCCGCTGTCGACACGGATCAGCGTCTCCGATGCCTGGAAACGTCGCTGCTGTTGGACAAACAAGGAAGGGAAAAAGGGGAAGAAAAAAAAATTATAGCCGTGGTGCTATCCAAATGCTTCTATGCCAGAGTATTGCATCAGGAAGAAAAACAAACACGAGGGATTTGGAAGCATGAACATGAAGTGGAAAGTGTTTAGTTGTGAAAACAAATTGCGCTGGAGTTTAATGGAAAAGGAGTAAAAGAATGAGACCAAGGGAAAGAAACTGGGGTTTGAAAGGGACCATGGAAGAATATTTTCATGAAAGAAAAAAGGGGGGGGGAAAGTTCCACAGTGAGCGATTTCTTTTATGTCATGTAAAGGAAGGTTACACGACTATCTAAGCCGCCTCTAAGTCTGTGATTATGCCAATCATAAAATGGACGTATTTGTGTCCGGGTCAGTGTTCTCCGGTGGACCCCTCTCTTTGACGAGGACCTTTCGAGATCACGAGTCCAGCCATAGCTGTACTTATTTAGGGGCAGTGGCAGGGTGACATGCTAAGGCTCAGAATTACTGATCAGAAGGGCATTGGTTCAAGCCCCTACCTCGACCAAGTTGGGCCCTTGAGCAAGGCCCTTAACCCTGTCTGCTCTGCTAAGAAGAAAAGAACTGCAATGTGCTGTAATGCATTCTGTAGGTGGCACATAAAAGTTCAACTAACGAAATATTTGTCGTCAAAAGCTTTGCTTTGAGTAACGCAACCATTTGGCTAACCCCTCCACCCCACCCCTCCCCCGCCTCTTTCTTATTCAGCAGCTTCTACAGTAAAATAGCACTTGATCCAGCACATTTTGTAGTTCTCTTTGTTTGTTTCTTTTATAGCTTGCTCTGACAGTTAACTCAAGCCTACAACTTAATGAAGACTAAATCTCAACAGGCGATAATAAAACTAAACAAAACATTTGTCTTTCACCATGTCATATTTAAAATGAAAACCTGAGATTCTATTTAAATAAGGTTTTTTGTTGTTGTTGTTGTTGTTTTTTGTTGCTGTTGTTGTTAAAAGCAATGGATAAAAATAAAGGTAATGAGCTTGCACTTTTATAAATCTGTGTAAATTCTAAAACGTTTTGTTTTTCCCTGTTTTGTACCGCAGACCCCTGGTGACTGACTCTGAGGGATAAGGATAAGGCTGTTATTGTGCTGTGTGCTCGTATTCCCCTAATAGATACAGTAACTTATCAGTGTGACTGTAAATTCTGTATATTTATTGCTCGTTTTTGTAAAGAATTTCTCTCTTGAAACAGTATTTGGCGTCCCTCATGATGGACCGCCATTAGTAGCGCTTAAATCACCCAGTGATTCAGGCCTAACACTGATCGTATATTTGGTGCTGAAAACCTGCCCACGTTCTCCACTCTGACCCTCCACCAACCCTGACGTCTGCATTAGTGCTGAATAAACCTGATGTTTTGTATTTGTGCCATTTCCATTCCTATTCCATTCCATCCCAGGTGCTTCCGGCGGCTCTGGGTCGGTCCGGTCGATCCAGCGCCGCTCGGACGAGCCGAGCCAAAACGCGGGGCTTATTGGGGAAACGATAGCCATGCAGATACTGCATGACCTCATGCTATGGGCCATTGCAGCTGGACGAAGCATCAGGTTACAGACGTCGAGGACATCTGAGTAAATCAGGGCAGAGCTGAAACTTTGTATCGCGAGCATCTGAAGAGAAAGGCTTGCTGTGTCATAATAAAGAGTCGTGGTTTTTGGAACCTCATCAGCATCAGGAAGAGTGGGATAGGTCACTACAAAAAAAACTACAAACTGAGTGTAGGAATGGAAAACTTAAGTTGTTTCATAGATTAAAATCAGAAATCCAGACCTTCCCAGCAGAGTTGGAACATTGAGGTGATTTTAATTGGACGATGGTATGGATGTTGCGACAACAATGGTATAAGGTTCTTTTTTTTTTTTTTTTTTTTTTAAATAATATTGATGAAATGATAACGTCAGAATAATGTTGATTACATGACATTGGGATAACACTGAATGAATGCCATGAGGAACACACGCTGCGTGGGGGAAGCTGTTGCACCAGTCTCAATCTCGGATGCAAAAAAGATTCCAAATCTTATTAAAAACGCGTAATGGTGGGATTCATCCGTATCTCATTCTATAAAAGTCATAAAATGACTTTTAATGACTATCCAACTTTGGCGATCCTGCTGGACTGGAGCTTCTTCACATTCTTCCCAGTTCTTCCAATTACTTTGGAATACTAGAACGGGTTCCTGATTAACTTGCTGTTTCGGTTCTAATAGTCTTGACGGACTTTTTGGAGTGTTTTCCTCCAATATCATCATGCTTGTACTGTACGTACACTTAAGCACGAATTATACTTGTTTTTGGTTGTAATGTGATGTACACATACAGTACACGCGATGGCAAATCCCCTTTTTAAGTAATTCCTTATAAATTTACTGTTTGAAAGTTTTACCTCGTGCTCCAGCCTGCTGGATTTTATAGCTTAGTAAATATTTTTTTTACGTAAGGTCATGAGCTTTACCTTTGAGACGCAGCTCGTGACAACGATCGCAATGACGGCGTGAAGAAAAACAGAACTCATCTGTCATTAAACGTTGCTGCGCCAAAACCGTAGATTAGCAAAAAGCCGTGTTTTTTTAATCCAAAAACACTGTTTTAATCTCCGACAACACATTTTAAATATTATGTTGTTGTTGTTGTTTTTTTATTATTATTTGTGATGAAATCTTAACACTTGGCGGTGTTCACGGGCATTTAGCTGTTTCCTATTAGCACTTTAACCTTTTAACAGGTGCGTAACATGAGCGAGAGAGTGAAACACACACCAGTGATGAGCTACACTTCAGCTCCTCAATGTAACGACCCTCATCTGGCAACCACACACATACACAGACACACACACACTCCCTCTCTCTACCTCTGTTTCCAGAGATGGCTCAGGGCTGATCTTTGCCACATGTCTCAGCGTGTGCACGCTTAAATCCATGCATTGTCATGCACTCTATAAAACAGTCACTTCTAATTAGACGAGGCCAGGACACTTTTACGGCGCGACTGTAAACCATATTCTGTGTTACGACCTCGTTTTCAGAGGGCATTGAGGTTCATCGAATGTGTAAATTATAGCGTCTGCGGTTTCTGAGTCTGAGTTCACACATGGAAGTATGAAGAAAGGCTTCAGCGGTTTGTTTCAATGCTTCGTTGTGGCTTCTTTGGATAGTTTCAGCCTTTTCCTAGCAGGGTTCTACATTAAATGTTTCAGGCTTCCCTCTGACAAATGAAGAACTCCCGAGGAACCCTCTTTCACGTAAGCGTCTTAGATGGTTTGAGGGCAACGCACAAATAGGTCGAAGGCCCTTCAGAGAATGATGGGCCCGTCTATAGTTCTGTTTGGAGACCGGTTTTGATTGATGAGTATCATCTTCTAGATTTCCACAGAAATCTTTCATCTTTAATCTTCTAGACGGCTGAGGAATGCTCAAGGGTTTCATCAGAACCTCTTAGTTTTATATAAGGATACACTTGGCTTTAGAGGACCAAAATCCTTAAAGCTGAAAGAGATGAGTCCTTTTGTCCTTCAAGTGCCTGACGGATTGTATATAAAACCTTTGAGGCATCCTCCAATCAAATGAGGGACCCTAAACTGTTCTTGGAAAACTTTGGGTTCTCTCAGAAAGTTTTAAACATATTCAAGAAGGAAAAAACGAGTCCTTCACTTCCGATAGTTTCTACTTGCAAATGTTTCGAAATGCTGTCAAAACATTGCTCTCTAGCAAGGATGCTACAGTACATAAAACCCAGAGGAACCCCTGAGGAACGCACCCTCCTTCAAGTTCTTCCTCGGCCCTTTAGATCAGCGGTGTCAAACCAGATCCAGGAATGGCCGGTGTGGGTGTAGGCTTTCATTCCAACCAAGCAGAAGCCACACCTGATAGTCTGTTGAGAGCCAAGAGCGATTAATTAAACAGGTGGAACCAGGTGTGGCTTCCGCTTGGATGGAATGAAAGCCTGCATCCACATCGACCCTTCCTGGATCCAGTTTCGCATCACTGCTTTAGATCCTTCCAAACCGTAGCAGGTTCTAGAGTTAATCTATAGTTCTTGGTGGTTTCTGAGGATACTTATGAAAACTTCAGAAAAAAAAAAGAGAGAATTCTTTGACTAGACAAGTGAGGAACCCTCTTTCATTTAAAGGATCCTCTTTCATCCTCTTTTACAAGCTGTATCGTCAAGTTCCTTCTTTTAGAAGAAAGAGGCAAGTCCTTGAGACAAAAGATTTTTTTTATTTTTTTTATGGGGTTGTTTTCATTTCTAGCAGAGAGCCATCCCTTAGAAGGGTTTTGCACAATCCCCTAAAGCAATTTGCAAGGAAACTCTCAAAAATGAGAGCTCGGTTCTTTGAATAGTTCTGGTCCTTACATCTTTGTCTCTTAAAACATTTTTAAAGCAACACCAAGTCAACTGAAGAACCCCTGATTAATTTTTTTTTTTTTTTTTTTTTTTAGTTCCTGCTGAGGCAACGCTCAAAAAACGTTCAGGAACATTTAATAAGAAAGAGACCAGCCCTTGCTGTCTTATGATGAAGTTCTGAACCGATATGGATTCTTGAGCATTCCACCATTCATCACAATAAACCGGAATGCGGCTCATTACTGCAGACACACACCACCGTTCCAGCAAGGGCAATTTGGCCTCCCCCAAAAAAAAAAGCGCGTGGGAGTTTTTAATACTGCAGAGCGAAGTGTGCGGCACCCGGGGACCCGCTTCGGCTCCTCATCAATCTGCTCCGCACACGCACCCCTACGGACTCCGGCGGAGACGAACGCAGGAAACAGACTTTTCCGAAACAATGTCCTCTCCCCTCGCAAGAGATTTTTCTTTCCCTGACAAAACGATCTTTCATCTTCTGAAGCCTCGTTTAGTGACAATTACGGAAAAAAGAAGATACAGATGGCGTGTCTGATGCTTTTATCACGTGGAGGAGCTTCATTTCACACTCTCTCTCTTTTTTCTTTTTTTTTGGTTTTTACAGATGATCAAGTCAGTTCAGGTAGAATTAGATTTTAGAGACAAGTGCAGAAGAATAAGATTGAGAGTGCTTGTATGAAAAAGAAAAAACAATTACATCAACATTCTGTTAAGGAATATTCTTTAATGCATGGTTTAACCAAGTCAGGGGGGGTCAGGGGTAGCTCAATGTTTAAGGCTTTGGACTACGGTTCGGAAGATCCCAGGTTCAAGTCCCACTTCCACCAAGTTGTCCCTTGAGCAAGGCCCTTAACCCCAACTGCTCAGATGTATAATAAGATTTTAAATATATATATATATATATATATAAGTCGCTCTGGATAAGGGCGTCTGCCAAATGCCTAGATGTAGAAGTTAGGACTGAATTTCTGGGGACTTCCGGTTAGCAGCCACATGGAGTAGACGTGTTAGAGAGGTGCTTCGATAATTTCGAATGTCTTCACTCCCTTTTTCGTTTCTAAACGTTAAATAAAATATTTAGGATACAATAACTTTGTACTGTACCCCACGGTCATCTATTTTCCACCTTTAATGGCTACCAGGAGTGTTAAAACTGGGAAAAAAAGACGACACTGCGGCCGCTCTAACAGTTGAGGCTATCTCTGCGCTGCTAGATAAACGCCGTGAAGCGCTAGCGGCTGACTGGAAAGTAAACTAGACCAAATTCAGGCGCAAGTAGAGGACCATGGTCAGCGCTTACCCTCATTAGAGCTCGCTACGGACGACCTGAGCCAGCGTGTGAGCGAGTTGGAGAACATCTGCTCCGGTCTTCGGGAAAACAACTCAAAGTTAACGGCCAAAGACGTAGACCTAGAGCTCCGGAGCAGGAGACAAAATCTGCGGGTCCTGGGACTTCCAGAAGCTACGGAAGGTGGACTCCCTACCGAGTCCTTCTCTAAATTTCTGTGCGAGGTGTTTGGTAGTGAAACGCTGCCATCCCCGCCTGGGATTGACCGAGCCCACCGTGTTCCTGCATCCAAACCCGCTTCAGGACAGAGACCTCGGCCCGTCATTCTCCGTCTGCACCGGTACCAGGTCAAAGAGCTTCTGATTCGGGACGCACGGCGGAGAGGGAAGCTGGAGTACCGCGATCAGCAGGTTCGCATCGTGGAAGACTACGCTCCCGAAGTTTTAAGCCAGCGAGCCGAGTATAGAGACGTTATGACGGAGCGGGAGGGGTATGGGATCTCCAAAGCCAGTACTATGTTAGTTCTGTGTACACAGTGTATGTTTAATATGTTGCTCTGTGCTTTACACTTACGTTTACCTACCCACATCCTCTATCAAGGAGAATGAATAGTTCTTTAAACTTCGTGAGAAGGAAGAGAAGGTCGAGAGAAGGAAGGTGCTGAGTAAATCTGCCACGCTACTTCAGTCCCGTCTCTGCAGCTTTGGTATCTCTGACATATGGCGCTTCCTCAATCCAAAAAAGAGAGAAAGAATACTCCTTTTTCTCGCATGTTCATCACACTTTCTCCAGAATTGATTATTTCTTTGTAGACAGTCAACTTATCCCAATGGTTAATTCTTGTTCTTATCAGAGCATTGTGATATCGGATCATGCTCCAGTTGTTATGTCTATACAACTCCCTGATCTCCCTCAAATTAGAAAACATTGGCGCTTTAATTCATCATTACTGGTAGATGATGATTTCACTAAATTTATGCAAGACCAGATAGTTTTTTTTCCTTGAACACAAATGAAACACCTGAAGTGTCACGTTTAACTCTTTGGGATGCTCTGAAAGCCGACCTGAGGGGACAGATCATCTCATACACTGCAAACATGAAAAGGAAGGCATGTAAAGAACGAAAGGGTTGGATATGTCCAACCAAATTAAAGAAATAGATCAGCAGTATGCCCTGCTTAAAAACCCGGATCTGTATGAAAAACGGGCAGAATTGCAAACTAAGTTTGAACTTATTTCAACACGTGTAATTGAAGGTCAGTTATTAAAGAGTCGGAGCCAATTTTACATTCAAATCTGGGAAACTTCTAGCCAATCAGTTACGAGGATTTAGAGCACAGCAACACATTACAGAAATCCGGACGGAGGATGGTACCATTACTAGCGATCATTCTAATATCAATGATGCATTCAGGAATTTTTACTCTCGATGATATACTTCTGAGTTCCCGAAGGACCAGAGTTCAGTAGAGAAATTCCTGTCTCGACTAGATATTCCAACACTGTCCCCTGAGTCTAGGTCAAGATTGGAAGAGCCCATATCACAAGAGGAAATGGTTTCAGCTACAGTATGTCATCATTGCAGTCTGGTAAGTCCCCGCGTCCTGACGGCTTCCCTGCACAGTTTTTAAAATCAATCTTTCTCCTCATACCTTGCACCACAACTCGCTTTAGTTCTATCTGAATCTTTTAAGCAAGGTAAGCTGCCTGCTTCATGTAATGAGGCTTGTATCACCCTTATAGCAAAGAGAGATAAAGACCCGACAGAGTGCTCTTCATATAGACCGATCTCTCTGCTTAATGTGGATGTTAAAATCCTTGCTGAAGTCCTCGCTCGCAGATTAGAGAATGTTCTACCCTCAATTTCTATCTGAGGACCAGACCGGTTTTATCAGAAATCGTCACTCTTACTTCAACATTCGACGCCTTATGGACACCTTGTACACACCATCAGAGGGGATCCCCGAGTGTGTCCTTCCTCTGGATGCTGAAAAGGCTTTTGACCGTGTGGAACGGGAGGATTTATTTAGGGCTTTAGAAAAATTCAATTTTGGTCCAAGTTTTATCACTTGGGTTAAATTACTGTATTTAAACCCGATTGCATCAGTTCGGACAATCTCAACCATTCAGCCTAGAGGCGCGGGGAACTCGTCAGGGCTGTCCTCTTAGCCCATTACTCTTTAACCTCGAGCCATCGAGCCACTGGCAATCGCATTCCGGAGTTGTAGGGAGATATCTGGGATTCGGAGGCAGGGAAAGGAACGTAAAGTGTCCCTTTATGCAGATGATCTTCTACTTTTTATATCAAATCCGATTTCCTCCCTGCCACCTTTGCGGTCATTGCTAAGTGGATTTAGCTATTTTTTTCGGGATATAAATTGAATTTGCACAAAAGTGAACTTTTTCTGCTAAATAATACAGCACTAACAACAGGAATGCAACACCTCCCTTTCAAGATAGTGAAAAATCAGTTTACCCGTCTTGGTATTACAATTACAAGGAAACATAAACACCTTTTTAAAGAAAATTTTATTAGGTTGTTGAACCAAACAAAAAAGGACTTGGGGCGGTGGACACCACTGTCCATGTCCCTGGTGGGCCGCATTAACGCCATTAAAATGAGTATTCTTCCGAAATGTTTACATCTGTTTCAGTCTGTACCTGTTTCTATTCCCAAATCTTACTTGGTTGCTTTAGATTCTATCATGATTAGATCATCTTACATTTGGAAAAGTAAACATCCTCGATTGAACAAGTCCCTCCTTCAAAGATCTAAAAGAGACGGCGGCACGGCTTTACCTCATTTTCGTTTTCACTACTGGGCAGCAAACATTCGATGTCTCATCTTTTGGGCATATTTTCATAACCAACCTAGTCGTCCTGCCTGGGTGGAAATGGAACTGAACTCTGTCAAAGACCCCTCTGTCTCTGCACTGCTTGGATCTGCACTCCCCATCCCCTCAATTAAACCAATCAATAATTCAGTTATCAGGCATACAGTACCTTGAGAATATGGGCTCAGTTCAGGAAGCACAGCGGTCTTCTGGGCTTTTCTCTCTCCAGTCTTATCGTCTCTAACCATCTCTTCCAACCTTCTTTACGTGATTCAGTGTTTCAGGAATGGTACAGTAAGGGCATTAAGTTTTGCAAAGATCTGTTTGTTGATCACAGGTTTGCATCATTCGAACAGCTTTCTGAGAGATTTAACTTGCCTAATTCTCATTTTTTCAGATATCTGCAAGTAAGACTCTTCATTAGCTCATCAATACCAAATCTCCCTGAAGCTCCTAATGCAAATATTATAGATCATCTCCTCTGTTTGTCCCCACTGCGTAAAGACCTAATATCCACGATTTATGGTGGACTGATGGGTTTGAGTCACAGCTCTTTGAGTAAAATCAAAACTGCTTGGGAGAAAGACCTCGATGTGACACTGTCAGATGATACTTGGAATTCAATTCTCAACCTCCTTATGCGCCCGGCACTCTTTATTACAGTTTAAGGTTGTACACAGGGCTCATTTCTCCAAGCTCAAGCTTTCCCGTTTCTACCCAGACGTCGATCCTCGTTGTGATGAATGTAAAAGCGGAGAGGCGTCTCTTCTTCATATGTACTGGACATGCCCGAATTTGGGAAAATTCTGGAGGGACGTCTTTAAAACCTTGTCGTACGTATTGAAATGCAATCCTGAACCAGACCCTCTGATTGCTCTTTTTGGTATCACTGGAGAGGAAGATGAAGCGTCTAACTCCGGCTAAACTTCTGCACGGCGCGTTGCACCACGGCGTTTGTTGAATTCTTGGTCAGGAGGTTTCATTTCGATCTCATTTCTATAACGGACAGAAATCGATTCTATAGCAGCGGCTTGGTTAACATTTACATCCTCACAGTAATAGTTGACATGGAGCGGTTGTCTGTAGCACGCGTAGAAGGAGTCTCCAGTTCCAGCAGATATTTTTAGCTGACACTTGCCGAAGAGGGTGCTGTGCTTTGAGGTGCATGCGAAGCCATACAATTATCGCTGGACTTGTTCATGTGAACGGATGTGTCACATAACGCCAGTAACAATGAAAATATGAACGTAAATTATTTATTTTTTTATTACGTTTATCCGCGCAACAGTCATGAAGCAGGCGCATCATGCAGGTGCTTTGCAAACTTAAGTTTATATATACAGTACAGAGCAAAAGTTTGGACACCCCTTCTCATTCAGCGAGTTTTCTTTCTTGTGTTCTTCAGCCCAAACGCGTCTCTTCTGCTTGTTGCCTGTCCTTAGCGGTGGTTTCCTAGCAGATCTTCTAGCATGAAGGCCTGATTCACACAGTCTCCTCTTAACAGTTGTTCTAGAGATGTGTCTGCTGCTAGAACTCTGTGTGGCATTGACCTGCTCTCTGATCTGAGCTGCTGTTAACCTGCGATTTCTGAGGCTGGTGACTCGGATGAACTTCTCCTCCGCAGCAGAGGCGACTCTCGGTCTTCCTTTCCTGGGGCGGTTCCGCACGTCAGCCAGCGTCAGTTACGACAGTGTTAGCATAGCTAATTCTACCTAGTTAACTCTAGCTACTGTTTGACTGATCCTGGGCATGGACTCTACTCAAGTC
>QNUK01000818.1:0-2500 GCA_013621035.1 Clarias magur | reverse complement strand
AGAGTGATTTGTCTGATTAGATTAGATCTCGCGTGTCCCAGTAACACTAAGTTATTTCAAACAGTTCACAACGAACTAAACATCTAATAATAATAATAATAATAATAATAATAATAATAATAATAATAATAATAATAATAATAATAATGATAATGATAAATAATAATAATAATAAAAAATAATAATAATAATAATAATAATAATAATAAAAAACTTTGCTCTGTTTTTTTATTCTTTAATTGTTTACGATGTTGTAGCATACAGAATAGAAAGTATACAAGATGTACAGTATGGAATATGTGTATTTTTATATCAGACCATCATTTTGAGTGTTTGTTTCTTTATTAATTTAAACTTTTAAATACTGTTATATTTTTGCCAATGGATTCAGATTTTTTTTTTTTGCCACTCTTGTTTATCAAGACAATCCAAAAGACAACAAATAAATAAATAAATAAATAAATAAATAAATAAGTAAATAAATGTGTTATTTTAGTGTCATTTGAAATTATTATTAAATCATAACAACAATAATAAAATGATAACTATTAAGTATTCTAAATAATTATAATTATATGTAATATAATTATTATAAGTTCTATTTCAGTATTTCTTGGAGCAAACGATTTAAGTCGATTTTACATTGATCCATAATTAGACATTATGCCGACGGTCTTCTGTCATTATATTGTGTCCCAGTACATTACACATTACATGATTAAAGAAAAATCTTCTCTCATTTACACTGGACCATATATCTCAGGGTCACCCTAGGTCAGAAGCCCTCCCGTAATAAAATCATACACAATACACAGAGTCATAAAGGACTGAAACTCCTCCCATTATACTGCACTAATTATTTAAATGTTTAGCTGTGACCGCTGTTAGCTTCGATTGCGGCGCACAATATGGTATTAAGTTCATCCTCATTCTCCCGAAGCCACTTTTTTTTTTTTTTTTCAGTTCTTAAAGAAGAAACCCTCCATAGATGTGATGTCCTGGTGATTCAGTACATTCAGGTGGTCAGCTGACTTCATTTTATTGCCACATAACGTTGCTGAGTCTCGACCTGAGCGACTGAAGCGACCCCTTGTACAGCTTGTACAGTGGACACAATGCATGATGGGAGCATCGCTTCATGCGCTTCCCTTCTCACCCTGACACGCCCATCACTCTGGAATAGACTCATCAGGTCACATGACCTTTTTCCATCACTCTAAAATTGTTATGCTCTGTAGCAAACTGAAGCCTTTTTCCTGATGAATCTCTCTAGCAAGTGGCTTTCTTATGGACGCACAGCAGTTTCGTTCCAATCCTGCGAGTTCTCATCACATTGGGCGTGTCCGTGGAAATATTCTTACTAACATGACTAAACATTAGCTCTGGTTTCTACTGTCAATTTCTTTTTTTACGACTCATTTTCACCAAAGTGATCTCCATTCAGGAGGTTCCCAGTTCAGCACTGCTCTGTGCCGGACAGTTCTCAAAAAATATATATCCTTAGTTGTTTTCTTTGCTTGATGCCAGATCAATAATATGACGACAATAAATAAACTCCTCCCATTATATTGCGCACTATATGATCCTCCCCATTTCTCTCGTAATCAAACCAATCTAATCAACCCGTCCACCGTTCATTAAAGCGCTTTTTTAAGAGGGATACACACATGATTTCATAAGCAAGGTAGCAAAAATTATAGAATCCATTTATTGTGCAAAAAAAAAAAATTTTGCTTTGCATCATGTGTGTGTGTGTGTGTGTGTGTGTGTGTGTGTGTGTGTGTGTGTGTGTGTGTGTGTGTGTGTGTGTGTGTGTGTAGAGTCCTTTCAGAACATTACCCATGCATTATGGGAAGTGAGGGAAGCAAAAGGATGAGGATCATGAATAGTTTATGGAACATGAGAGAGACCAAACGGAGAGCATCAGGAGAGATCCAAGCGCATCAATATTACAGAGATGCTCCGTGTGTACAGTGTGTGTGTGTGGGTGTGTGTGTGTGTGTGTGTGTGTGTCTTTGAGGAACAGACGACGACTTTTAAAGTGAAGTGAAACTTTTAAACTCCATTGTTACTCTCGCACGGCCGCATGGACGGGCAGGTGTGCTGGTGTTCCTATTAAAGTGGCCGTCCGGTGTACATGTTCTGACTCGACAGTTTTGGTTTGTTTTTTTTTTATTCCCTCCCACATAATTTGTGCCAAAAAAAAGTGTCTGTTTAAATTTAAAGCACGCAGTGATTTATTCCTTACATATGAACATGCATTGAAGGGTTTATTTTATTAACCCTGTGTGTCATTTTTTAATTAGTTATTCAGAATTCTAAACTTCTAAGAATTAATCTCTACATTTATTAAAAAGTTTACTGAAATAAGTAAATAAATAAACATGTTTTAATTGAAATAACTAGTTATAATTATGTACTGTAATTATTATAGTGTTATATTATTATAACCAAAAAGCAGCCTTTTATTCTCTGTTTGTTCTCTTAATTATGTTCTTTT